>OX381705.1:8616425-8850425 GCA_947462335.1 Harmothoe impar | reverse complement strand
AATACTTACAATATGTCTTTTAATTCACTTTCAGTTAGAAGCACCCAATACAAGTGACTGAACAACGGCTCTGGGCATTCACATCACCATGACGATAGATGTTGGATTAACAGCGGGTGTCCGTACCCTCTGGCAGCAGGAGGCGTTATTTGACTACACCATACAGGTCGGGGACCATGAAATCCCTGTCCACAAAGCCATCATGGCGTCAGTATCAGACTACTTCAGAGCTATGCTGAATGGGTCTTTGCTGGAGTCAACCACAAACAGAGTGGAGTTAAAAGGGCAAAGTGTGGAAGCCGTTTCCAAACTCATTGAGTTGATCTACACCGGAGATGATAACATTGTTAACAACAGTGCCATGGAGATATTGGGCTCAGCTGTGTACTTTCAGATGTCATTTGTCATACAAGCCTGTGTGGAGAGCCTACTGGATAATCTTACTGCCAATAACTGCCTTGACATTCTCTCGCTGTTTGTGAAATACTCCTTTGACAAAGAAATAGAAATGGTGAAGAAGTTCCTCGAGTCTAATTATAAATCTGCCGTTAGATTCTGCAAACATGAGGACACTCCGTATGAAGTAGTGAAGCTTGTCACAGAGTGTTGGGGGAACGGCGATCAGGGAAAGAGTGAATGGAACCTCTTTCACTTCCTGAAGTGTTGGGTGAAGGTAGACTACGAGAAGCGTGAAGGGCATCTTAATGATCTTCTTGTGGTTTCCCTTTTTGAGAAATATTCATTTGATGAAGAAATAGACATGGTGAATAAGTTTGTTGAATCCAATGGCAAACCCGAAACCGAGGCACTTCACAATATCATTGACAGTTGGAGTAGGAGTGAGTGGGAACTGTTTCTATTCCTGAGGCACTGGGTCTATTTGGATTATGATCATTGTAAGATCCATGTCAATGATTTGATGTTGCAGGTTCAATTCTGTCTCATCGGTGAAGAAGAACTAGACAGCATCATGGACATGGATATGTTTATTCTGTTAGAAGGCGGTTGGTGTTGGTTAGTCTCTGAAGCTGTGGATTATCACAGCAAACCCACTCACCAGAAGGTACTGCACACATCTGTACAGGCCACAGCTAGAAGCCCTGCGGTGCCGGTTGTCTTTACGACTGGAGGCAGTAACCGAGAGTGCTACCATACTTTACCTGGTATGGAGCACAGCACAGGGTGGGAAGAGGGAAAAGTAGCATGGCAGAGAGCAATAGTCTGGGAAGTTGTTTCTACGATGGTAGTTAACAACTTCCTGATTGTTTGCGCTGGAAATAGCAGTGTCCAGCAATGGCTCATCCTTGACCCTCTGTCAAAAACATGGTCCCCACTGTCAAATCTCCGAACACCCAAAAAAAAAAATTTGCGTTAGTTTACCATGCTGAGAAGTTGTTCCTGCTAGGAGGTAAGAAAGGCCCTGGTTGCGGTGTCACTGCTGTCACCAGAGAAGTAGAAGAATATGACTTCTCAACAAATTCTTGGTGCAACTTCAGAAGCTTGCCATCTCTCACTATGAGACATGGTGCTTGTGCCTATGGTGATGACATCTATGTGTCAGGAGGGCAAAGGAAAACACCCAGAAGGTTTCTCTCTAGTGCAGAACTAGATTGTATGAATACTGAAACTGGTTTGTGGGAAAAGAAAGCCCCAATGGTAAAGCCAATGATGGATCATCAGCTTCATGTGATGACGCTTCTCGGCTGCAAAGTCATCGTTGCCATGGACAACCCCTTCCACATTGAGTACTACCAGCCTACCTGTAACCAGTGGTCTACTTTCACACCCGCGGAACTCTCATCCGGATTACATGATGGACATTACCTGAAAGGTGAAACTTTGATGCTTGTCAAGGAAAACACAGTCTTCCTGGTCAACATGCTTGACCCTGCTGAAGTGAAGGAAGTAGATGAGAAACTGGATGGGTGTGAGGTGGGTAAGAAGAGGGTCAGTATGAAGTGGGAGTTCTCCAAGGACAGCTGCCAGATCTCAGTAGACACCTTCCCAGAACTGCCGATAGATAGAGACTCAGATCAGTCTGACAAGAAAATGTTTGGTGCAGTGCTTGCCATTCCTAGATGAAAACTGAGGGAACTACAAAACTGACTTTAGTTTGTTCTTACGCTGATGGTGTATTAAAGTTCTAGAGGCAATTATATGTCAACGGGTAGATTCTATTATGTGGTATGTTCTACTCCAACGGTACTCCTAAAGATTATAATCTGTATGCACATTTAATGTCATTATAAGACATGTTAACTCGAAGAAGTGTCAAGGAATTGGTTTTGTTTATTTCATACTAAAGTCTGTGTGCATATGGTGGTGGGTTTTATCTTGACAAGACCATAAATATTTACGTTGCAAGTTGCTCCTATCTATGTTAGGATTATTGGAAACACAATATTGTATCTGATATTTCTGTTTTTGCTATGTTCAGAAGGATGAGATTCTGTAGTATGAATATAAGATCCTATTATTACTGATTATCCTTTTGTATTTAGATCTGTATCGAAACCAATGAAATAATGAATTTTCAGACTAGAAAACCACCAAATTTTCTCTCCTCTGGAAAAGCATTTAATTCCTGGCTTCTAAAATGTGCTCTTTAGCAATAATTTTATAAGGACCTGATGCGGTAGTAGAGGACAGATAACAGTACCTTTGATGCATATAGCCTTTGTCTTACCAATTAAGATATTATGCATACTTGTAATGTCCTTTCCTGTGTAGAAGTTCATGATCCTTGTGATGTTAGTTACAACTTTGTTCTCATAACTGATGTATTAGAGAACTCTAGTGTCTGTATTTTCTGAATAAAAGGTTGAATAATCATTTGTTATTTTAAGCTCTGTTTTAATTATTTTATGTAACGTGGGAACGTAGATATTTGACAATATGAATAGTCCATATATTTGAATAAACATAAGTCTGTGGAAAATCGTACTGTATTTTGTTTGACAGAAATCATAATGCTGCAAATGCCAATGTATCTAGTCCTATTAAAATGTCATCCAAAGATTATGTCATGTCGGAGTAGGTTGTTGATCTGACACCATGTTGAGGATGGGGGTGGGGGGTGTTGAAAATGGCCCTAATTCATGGATGGCCCCCTCAGGTATGGAATGTACTGAACAGTTGTTTTTGATAATCTATATTCAATATTATAATGAAAAAAGCTTTGTTCTTATATTTTCATCAAAAGCTGAAAAAAATAATGAAATTTAGGCCTACATTGCTCTCTTCTTCTATTACAGATCTTTGAACTGCAAGACAGTGTTCTACAAAATGGCAGCAGAGCGGACAATAGATATAGGATTTATGTCAGGCCTCTGCAGTCTAAGACAGGAGGAGGACATATTTGACTACACCATTGAAGTAGAGGATGAGGAAATCCATGTCCACAAAGTGATCATGGCCTCGGTGAGTGACTATTTCCGAGTCATGCTGACTGGATCTATGCAGGAAGCTTCAACAAACAGAGTGAAGCTACAGGGACAGAGCGCTGCAGCCGTCTCTAAACTTGTTGACCTTGTATACACAGGAAAGTATAGCATCATAGAAAATGATGCCTTGGAGATCTTTGGGCCTGCTGTCTATTTCCAGATGACAAAGGTTATAGAAGCATGCACAAAAAGACTACAGGAGTGCCTCAGTACCAAGAGCTGCCTCGATTTGCTCGGGTTATTTGTAAAATTCTCATTTCAAAAGGAAGTAGAAACAGTCAAGAACTTCTTGAAATCAAGACTCAGGGAAGTACTCAAACACTCCAGACCAGAGAACACTTCATATGAAGTGCTGCTGATCATCATTGGATTCTGGGAGCAGACTGAGTGGGAACTCTTTGTCTTCCTGGAGTATTGGGTCAGTGTTGACTTTGACAACCGGAAAGTGCATCTAGAAGATCTCATGTCACAGGTCAGGTTTTCTCTCATGGATCTGGAGCAAGCAGTGGCCGTCACGAAAACTAAGATGTTCTGTCAGTTAGAGAGCCTCTGGTGCAGCTCGGTGCAAAATGCTGTCAAATATCTCAAATTACCAACCCACAAGAAAATACTACACAGGCCAGATGAAATGATAAACAAAAGTGACCCACTACCAGTTGTATTTAGCATATATACTAAGTCATGCTATCACTTAGTTACTACTGTTCAAGACTCTGATTGGGTGCCATCCCTTTGCCTAGGCACACATCCACATTCCTTGGCTGAGGTTGTTTGTACTACAGAGGTAAACAATTTCTTAATTGTTTGTAGTGTGCATGACAAAAGTCAGCAATGGCATATCTTTGATCGTTGGACAATGACATGGACTGTAATGGCAAGTATGAATACCGCAAAGACCGGGTTTGCTCTAGTTCATCATGATCAGCATCTTTATGCATTTGGCGGCAAAATGGGATGTGAATATATCCCAAACTTGGGCACAGCTACCTCAGCTATAGAGCGGTATGACCTCAACTCCAACGAATGGAGCCACTTCAACAAAATGCCCGCTGCAGTGATGAGGCATGCCGCTTGTACATACGGAGATTTCATCTATGTATCCGGTGGTCTCAGACAAAGCGATGGAACCTGCACCAGCGATGGAACCAGGTCATCAGATCTAGATTGCTTAGACATGAAGACTGGCACATGGGAAAAGAGAGCGCCTATGCTACAGAAATTTGTTTCCCATGAAATGTCTCTGATGACACTTTTCAAAGAAGACGTCATAATTGTCATCACTGATTTCTTCATAGAATACTACCAACCGTCAAGTGACCAATGGTCAGTCTTTCGTCCCAAATTCCGTCCTAAGCTACCCTGTGACTTGTATCCAGATGATGACAATCTAATTCTTGTCAGAGGAAACGCAGTGTTCCACACCAACCTGTGTGTGCCAGAAGAGGATTCAGATTATGAGGGCTTCTGTGAAAGTGACGGGTTCACTCTACGGCATATCTGTCTGAAGTGGCAATTCTCTGAGAATGTGGAAACTGTGAATTTGGAAACCCTAGCATCCTTTGAGAGATCTGAAAGTGAGTTTGGCGCTCTGCTTTCACTCCCTCTAAGAGGATCAACAGACTGCCTTAGTCATTAGGCTTCATGACTGTCATCCATAGATTTTAACAAGACCTCAGCTTGGAGAGTGAGTAGGGTTTAGGGTACCATGGGAAGGTGTGCAACTAAATATCCACTTTCATCTTTGCGTGACTCTACAAAGAGGTAGTGTACACAACATAAATTAGATGGCACCTAGAGTCCTAGGGCCTCTCGAAGCTGAGGTCTTGTTAAAAGCTGTGGTGTTATCCATCCATGTACCATAGCAGAGGTAGCGGGAGCTTCTACCTGAAGAGCCAAATATCAAGTTTTGAGGTATATAATCCTGTTATCTATATCGGTCAAAACATGCTGTGTAAGAGGATTTCATCAGGTGTCAGCCAAATAAAGAACAAGTTGCATACCATCAGACGTTTAAGAGAGATACTACTGATAGGTCATATGGGCATGGTTCCACTCTGTTAATGGTTGGAAAAGAAATGTGACAGTTTTGTAAATATGGACCATTCACATCATGAGATCGAATTAAAATCATTTTCTGACATTTTATGAAATTGTACCTATTGTTGTACTTCATATATATTGTTCATGTGTATTTCAAGAATGTAGATGCTAAGTTCAGATTTGGCAGTATGATTTCAATGCATACTCTCCTAAATCTAGGGTTTATTTCTACTTATGTAAGTTATTTCATAGATTATGGCAATATTGATGTCATAAGGTTGTACCTATTGTTGTATTTGAAAAACATTGTTTGTTTGAATTTAAAAATGTAGATGTTGGACTTTGATTAAAATATGTATTCATAAAATTTCTTTATTTTTTCATTGGTAAAACTATTATTGAAAAAAAAACTCATAAAAAAGGATAATGAAATATTGCGTGTCTGTAATGAAGTGATTCCATGAGAAAAATATGTGAAAGGGCTCTATAAAAACTTAATCAATCAATTATGATGATGAATCCGAATTTTCAGGATTATTCTATCAATTTCATCCATCAAAATCTAGCCTATAGGCTGAATGTGCGCTACACCAGGGTTCCCACGTGTCATGGAATGCCATTGAATTTGAAAGCTGTCTGGAATGTCATGGAATTTTGTAAACCTTCGTCATATGTCATGGAATTTGTAAATAATAGAATTGATATTACAAAATCTCTGAGAATGTACCATATGCTTTCTAGATTTTAGACATTTTCTTAGGGGCCAAGCCCCATGACCCCACACAATAATTTTATAAATGTCATGGAAATTTGAGATTTTTGTCATGGAATGTCATAGAAATGTCATGGAATTTTGATCTGAAATTTTTGTGGGAACCCTGGTGCTACCTGATCTGCTATCTGCTCACACATGCAAAAGAGCGAACTGTAGTATCAATTCCTCTTTGCTCATGCATAGCTTGCTCTTCAACCTTTGTGGAATCAAACTAACAACTCATAACATACATAATCTGCTAGGAAATAGGATTTGCATGACATGGTTTCAGTAGCTGAAAAGTGTGGAAAGGGGCATAAACATTCCAGGAATCACAATGATTGACATACCGTAAAACCTCGCATATAAGCCTAACTCACATATTAGCCGCACCCTGACTTGGGGCCCACCCTATAAGCTGCAACAGAGACCTGATTATGGCGACTTAGTATTGTACCAAAGTATCAAAAACTCGCGTATAAGCAGCACCCTGACCCTGGTCCGATGCTATAAGCCGCACTGCTGATCTGACTCCGCGTACTAGCTGCGGCTTATATGCGAGGTTTTATGGTAATAGTACTTCATGGGTTTTATTTGGTGGTAAGGTGGTAAATGCAAACACCTGAAAGTTCCAATGCTATATCATAATACCTAAAATGTGTGTAGGCTGAAACTGACAATTGATTCGATCCATCTCATATAGCAAACATTTTTTTGCGAGCGGAAATCTGACAAAACAATGAAATGTAGTCTTACATAGCTCTCTTACATTGCAGGTCGTTGAACTGACTGGAAAGACTCGGGGGAAAATGGCAGCAGAGCAGACAATTGACATCGGCTTAACATCAGGGATCTGTGGTCTGAGGCATGACAAAGCCTTATTTGACTACACCATTGAAGTAGAAGATGAGGAAATACAAGTTCACAAAGTCATCATGGCCACGGTCAGTGACTATGTCCGGACGTCTTCAAGAAACAGAGTGAAGCTACAGGGACAGAGCGCTGCAGCCGTCTCTAAACTTGTGGACCTTGTATACACGGGAAAGTATAGCATCATAGAAAATGATGCCTTGGAGATCTTTGAACCGGCTGTATACTTCCAGATGACAAAAGTTATTGAAGCATGCACAACAAGACTGAAAGGCTATTTTAAAGTCAAGAGCTGTCTTGATGTACTATCAGTATTCATTAGATATTGCTCTAAGAAGGAAGTGAATAAAGTGAAGTATTACTTCAAAGAAAAATTCAGGGAAGTGCTTCAATATTACAGACCAGAGAACACTTCATATGAAGTGCTGCTGATCATTATTGGATTCTGGGACCATACTGAGTGGGAGCGCTTTGGCTTCCTGAGGGATTGGATCA
Organism: Harmothoe impar; assembly: GCA_947462335.1. Taxonomy (NCBI): domain Eukaryota; kingdom Metazoa; phylum Annelida; class Polychaeta; order Phyllodocida; family Polynoidae; genus Harmothoe; species Harmothoe impar. The sequence goes on along the minus strand of OX381705.1, from coordinate 8,842,823 downwards.
GTGTTGACTTTGACAACCATAAAGTGCATCTAGAAGATCTGATGTCACAGGTCAGGTTTTCTTTCATGGATCTGGAGCAAGCAGTGGCTGTCACAGAAACTGAGATATTACGTAAGTCACAGGGCCTCTGGTGTAGCTCGGTGCGAAATGCTATCAAATACCACAAAATTCCAACCAACCAGAAGATACTACACAGGCCAGTAGATATGATGACCACAGGTGATCCACTGCCAGTTGTATTCACTACAAGCAACGCAGAATGTTGTCAGGCCCTGATTTACAATGGTCAAGAGTCATTGTCCGTTACCCCTCCTAAAAACTGGGAAGAACGCCTCGAAGCTTATGTTGAGAAGGATCTGAGGTGCTACTGGAATGAGTACAAGGCACTTCCAGTGCCAACAATGTCCGAGGTCATTTGCACTACAGAAATGAATAATTTCTTAGCTGTCTGTAGTATGTATGACAAAACTCAGCAATGGCATATCTTTGACTCTTGGACAATGATATGGACTGAAATGGCAAGTATGAAGACCGCAAAGACCGGGTTTGCTCTGGTCCATCATGACCAGAAGCTTTATACCGTGGGAGGCCAAGCAGGATCTGAACAACTACCAGATGTAGAACAATACGATTTTCTATCAAATACCTGGATTCGCTTCAACCAAATGCAGAATCCAATATTTAGGCATGCTGCTTGCACATATGGAGATGCAGTCTACATCTCAGGGGGTCAGAGAGAAAGCGGCGATCCTTACGAGGACTTTAGTATACCAGATGTAGATTGCCTGGACCTGAAGACTGGAATATGGCAGAAGAAAATGTCAATGCTGAAGAAAAGGAGAGGACACAAAATGTATGTGATGACACTTCTGAAACAAGATGTCGTCATTGTCATTGACCTCGAATTTCACATGGAATACCAGCCTGCAAATGATCAATGGTCAGTATTTCATGCCAAATTTGATCCGGAATTTCCTGGGAGGTTCTGGTCGAGTCATGGAATGCTTGCCACAGGAAACACACTTTACATCCTCAATGTCCAGATGTTTGACTATGAGGAGGAGGACTTCTTTGTGTGCATCTCTGATGAGCCAGAACCAGTAGAGCCGAAGACTATCTGTATGAAGTGGAGCTTCTCATCAACCACAGACGTTGTCTGCGTGGAAATCTTCTCTGAAGTGCGTTTGCCCTGTAACTATCCAACATACTTTGACCGTGATAAGCACATGTTTAGCGCTCTGCTGTCACTCCCTGTGCGGGGAGTCAAAGACGTGTGTTAAGTCTCCATGCTAAAGCTTCGCAAGGACAGCATGACTTGCCCCAAAGCGTTCACAATGATTGCCTGTCAGGACATGCATCGTCTGACATTGAAGAGGGTGATGAATCCATAATCCATCTCGGGGTAAACACATTTTACCTCATCAATACATCACTGGGAGAAGTTACTGTGGATTATGTGGATGATCAGGTTCTCCACAAGTTCTATGGATACGGGATTCTGAGGAAACTTCCTCAGAATATATTTTCCACAAAATATTTTTCTACCCTGCTCATAATGCACTTTTGCATCATGAGCAGGGTAGAAATTTATTTTACGTTGTATTATGTGTGGAACAAATTATGTAAGATCTAAAGGATCTACCATGATATCCTTTTAAACATAGCACTTGCAAGGCAGTTATCACATAATCAAGGGTTAAAGTTTTATGGTATGCTTGAATTTCAATGGCTACTCTGAGTATAATCTGTGCAGGAAATATGGCTTTATATAGATATACGGCTAGGGACAGTATCACTAGGGTTGTTGTTTATAGTAGTTATAATGGATCTTGAAGGATACAGTCTTGGTTCTAACCTTTTTTCATAGTTTAACCCGTGGCCTTTATCTTTGACCCCTGACCTTGACCTTTGTAAGTACATGAGGCATCGGGCTTCTAACGCCCACCAATATACAGTGACCCATGGCTCCACCTAGTGCAACAAAGTGAGAAGCTCATCCGCTATGATGATACATCATGCAGGGTTCCCACCAATCTATCGCGAGATATTGACGCTAGATATCTCCACCCGTGGGACTGATTTATATCTCTGTAAGGCTCAGCTCTCCATCACTCTCCAATATCCACCGGTGGATAATGGCCGCCACCCATAGTTAGTCAGCACCAAACCTCTGCTGGAGAGTGAAGGCTACGTTGGAGACTTGAGGCGCGCAGAGACTACTCGGCCGCAGACTTGGTTCCCACGTGTCATGGAATTTGAAAGCTGTCTGGAATGTCAGGGAATGTCATGGAATTTTGCAAAAATTTGCCATTTGTCATGGAATGTCATGGAATTTGAAAATAATTGAATTAATATTACAAAACCTCCAATAATATACCATATACTTTCTAGATTTTAGAAATTTTCTCAGGGGCCAAGCCCCATGACCCCACACAAGAATTTTATAAATGTCATTGGAAATTGAGATTTTTGTCATGGAATGTCATGGAAATATCATGGAATTTTGATCTGAATTTTTTGTGGGAGCCCTGATCATGGGATTGAATATAACCACTTCCTTTCTGTCGTCCATATTGGACTAACAAGCCTTGTCTTGTTGCATTTATAATCTTCATTAATCTAATAATTATAAGAACCAGTCAATACATGACATCTATTTGATCTTAACATGCACTATATGGTTGTCTTCAGATGTCTTATAATACATCGTATAGCTGGTCACAAGTACATTGATGGCACTAGTTTTCATAAAGCCTTACAAATTGCTATTACTTTGTTCTAAATGTCATATAAATGTGTGTATTTAGAGTTAGATAGTATCAACCAATATCTTATCTAGTTCTGACCTTACACTTTAATATCTTCCTTGTGTATATCTTAACCTGAAGTTTTATAGTTATCGTCCTGAATTAAGGTTTGCATTGCCGGTGCTTTGGTATTGTTTCCTTTTTTCATTAAAAATAAAGGAGGAATTATTGGTATTTAGTATTGTATGTTATTTGTTATAATTGTGACCCCTATATGCGTAAGATATAATTCAGTCACAGCAGATTCCATGCCAAAAATGTGGAAAGTAAATAATTAGAAATTCTCACATGGATTATACATTCTCGATTCAACACATCAAAATCGATTAGAATAATCTGCAACTTTATATAAACTTAGAAGGGGTTTGGCTTTCTGCAGGATACTACAGTACTATGTTTTTGTTAAAATTAAATTCTCCCTATAAGATAACCTTAACATTCTTGCCTGAGTATAATGGAAAAATGCCACATGGAGAAAGTACACTGTAAAAATACTCTGTTGAAGATACAGAGAATCAGTGTAAAATTTTACGGTGATTCATCATAACATATGATAACGGTGAGGCAATGTAAAATCAATCAATTTTACTTTGAATATCCGTAATCCAGTACCGTGAAACACCGTTTATTTTAACAGTAAAACACAGTTTATTTTACGGTGAAGCTAGGTTTAATTGATTTCAGTTTTATCATACCAGGTGGCAGTTTGGTTCATGAAGAGATTTTCCTAGATGCTAGGAACACCATTTTTGTGGTGAAAAGAAATATATATACAGACACAGCTGTAAGGTTTGCTCTATAGCCATCCTAGAGTGACTTCTGCTCATGGACTGGTATTACAAAGTGTCATGAAGCATTCTATAAGGCTTTCATAGACTAATTCCTAATGATTAGGTCTGAAGTCTTGACACTAAGATGATATTGCTGATTGGTACCAAATTGGGTTTGGAACCATATTGAGCATGGAGTTAGGTATAGGGGGATAAATGAATTGAATAACACTGGGACAAAACAGTTAAATTACACAAAATACCATTACAATTATTAGTTAGGCACTGAATCAGAATACAGTGATGTTTTGTATTCTGTTAAAATAACGGTGATTCACAGTTCTGTAGAAATAACGGTGACTTTGGGAAAAACGGTGACCGTGAAAATAACGGTGAAAATCCGGCACCCAGTGGTGCCAGTGAATCACCGTTATTTTAACGGTACTGAAAATCACTGTTAAAAAATTTATAACAGAGATTTCTTGTTTAAAAATAGCGGTGACAGTTCCGTAAAAATAACGGTGACTTATTAAAAAACGGTGACCGTAAAAACAACGGTGAAAGTCCAGCACCCAGTGGTGCCAGTGAATCTCTGTTATTTTAACGGAATTTTTTTTACAGTGTACTCCTATAATTAAAAAAGGAAGATTTTTAAAAAGGTCAAGAAATGGGAGCAATGCTGTGGGTCACAGCTGCCGGACGTGAAAAAGAATTGAAGTTATCGTTGACACATGGGATTTTGACAACTAGAGTACATAAGATATATTTATTTGTATGTTATACAAATAAATGTATCTTATATAGATACTCTAGTTGTCAAACATAGTGCATGACCCTTGTAGGTGAGTGGTTTCGGCGACATGGCCAGCATTCTCTCCAGGTGTAGTCAATATCTATTACCATATTCGACGTAATAAGCGCCCAGGGCGCTTATAAAATTATTTTTATGACGTTTTTAGTACTTAGGAGTTTAAATGTTCCCAAAATCGCGAAATTTGACCCTTTGTTCTAGTCTTAAAATGCCTCAAAAAGGGGGGGGGGCGCTTATTAGGGGGAGGGCGCTTATTACGTTGAATACGGTATATGTATGTCTAGACTTTCATATCAGATAGGTTTTTTCTTTTCTAGCACAGCATGATGATCAAGGCCATGACCAGTTGTCATAGAGTCAGCTGACAACTTTATCAAGATTTATATATGTTCAGAGGTTAAGTGTAAACATGCAGATAAGGGCTGCACTACACTAATTATTTTTTCACTATAGACCTATATAGAATAAGTGTCCTGCTGATTGAGCTGCAACCTCCCTCCTGCTGTGGTAGACATACAGCATATCAAAGGCCTGTCCATCTCACACTGCCTATGTAGTGTGGGATATAAAAGAACCATTGCCTCGATAAAAGTGTAGGGGCGTGCTTTCTACCTTCAGTCATCCATAGATTTGATCACCATCACCGCCCTTCAAATGACCTCAGCTGTTAATTAGGGCGTAAAGCAACCCAACAACCAACCAACTTACCTATATAGAATATGTGCAAAAATAAAATAGCCTTGCACTTCTTTGGGCTTAGCCGCTGTTATTTTTCCTATACATTCAATTTCGCCTTAGTAGGCCTATCTAGCAGCAAATCCCATCTTAAATACTACTAGAATCAAGAAGTACACACTCTGAGAAATAATTTGATGCCTTGTTTACATGTCTACTGTTAAATTTCGTCGATTAGTGTAGTGCAACCTAAGCCTCAGACTGATAAAGGTTTGATTCATGCATAGCCAGAACAGGTAGTTCTACTATCTCATCTTCCCCTTTTATTTTGTTTAATAGAAAGTATTGGAAAATGTTAACAGGGGAGTATTGCACTGACGGAATCGGCTGTGATTCCATCAGTCAGTCCATAAGTTTAACATTGTGAACTCTCATCTAACAACAGAATCACAGCTAACCGACATTGGTGGAATACATCCTATATCAAAGTCCATCACTCCCTGATTTAATGCTAATAGTTATCTAAAAATATGAACAAGAAAAACAAAAGAAATAAAATGTGATGTTAGACCAGGTTTAATTAATACAAAGCATGATAAGGCCACACCAAAAACAAAAGTTGGTCTACGGATTTTGTCTTCCAAAAATAGGTGCGGTAGGGCGAATTTTGTTGGGTTTTTTTCCAATTTTTTTTTTGTCAATGGATTTCAGCCTTAAAATAGGGGGGCGGGCGAATCTTTTTTTTTTCCTGAGGGAAAATCTCTTTACAAATATATTTTCTGGCTAACAATGACAGAAAACGCCACCATAATTATTTTTTTTTAAATCCCAATTTTTCAGAAAATGATGCGGGACACTTTTCTTTTCAAAAAAAATAAAATTTACATTTTGAAAAATATGGTGCAGGAAATCCGTACACCAACTTTTATTTTTGGTGTGGCCTAAGGTTCACTGAAGCACACCTCTATTTGTACGATATGGATACAAGGTCTACATTTATCATACTTATAAGATAACAGATGAACTGATATGGTTTACACTGATTTAAGCATGTCTGTGATAGCTCTCTTAGGTGCGCGGACAATAATCTTGATCTTAAACTATCTTAGACTGTCTTAAAAGTCTTACTATTAAAGCAATTGAAGATGGCGTCGCTAGTAGTGGTAAGCCTACACAGTCCATCGTAGGATAGGCTAGTTAACTAATATGTAATGGGGGGGCTCTGCCACTCAACCCGCTTATACTTTTCTCTTTTAAAAATGTATATTGTCTCATCTGGGTGTAGGGTATATACTATAAAGGAAAACCTCAGGTAGCATAGTATGGGTATTTGACACTGGTAGATATAAGCGGAGCTATCAGATTATATATTAAGATTTAGGATTATAGGTTAAGATTACGCTCTAAATGTTTGTCCTCGCACGTAGGAGAGCTATCACATATTTGCCTGATTTGAGTCATACGTACCACCTTTCACCACTCCTCACACTTAGAGCTTATATGCTGGCCATATTCCAACCAGACCAACTGACACGGTTGGTTTTGCCTGATATACTACACACTGGGCAAATACGGGATTGCTCTCCCAGGTACGCGGACAAACATTAACAGCGCAATCTTAAGGCTTAGATGCCTTTTATTACCTCCGCCCATCGGAAAATGCTGGTGTTAGTGTAACACGGTCTGCCAGACCATACATCCTGCCAGGATAAATAAAAGAAATACAAACAAACAAACAAACATCTTACATCTTAAAATGTCTTAAGCTAAGGCAGACCTGTTTTGTATTGAGATTTGTATCTGCCACCTAGTGTCACATACCCACACTATGCTAGCTAGGGTTTGCCTTTATAGTATAGGGCTGTGTCTCACAACCTTGAGCCAATGTTTTTGTCTCTGACCGGGTGCTGTCTCTGACCAGGTGCCGTCTCTGACCTGGTGTCAGAAAAACGTGTTTCTTAAATGTTAATCTATACTCATATATATAAGGATATGTAAAAACGTTATGGCAGCTGTTATGCATTCATTATTAGCCTACTGCTGTTGGTAGCACCTAACTAAACTCCCAAAGTGAAATCCGGTCAGAGACGGCACCCAGCCAGAGACGGCACCTGGTCAGAGACGGCACCCGGCCAGAGACAAAAACATTGGCCCAAGGTCGTGAGACACAGCCATATACCCTACACACAGATGAGACAACATAAACATCTGAAAGAAAAAAAAAACGGGAGTTGGGGGGTAGAGCCCCCCATTACATACTAGTCGACTAGCCTAATCCTACAATGGACTGTGTAGGCTTACCACTACTAGTGGCGCCATCCTCATTTGCTTAGTAACACTTTTAGGATAGTCTAAGATAGGTTAAGATAATTAAGACAATCTTAATTCTGTGTTAAGATTGCGCTGTTAACGTTTGTCCGCGCACCTAGGAGAGCTATCCCGGGCGTGCACACACGCTGATATTCCTAGGCTCCCTATACGACCAATCTCTCAGTCACTAGTGCCTAACATAGTTAGTCATTTTTTGGCTCCCTATATGACCAACCTAGGTAAGTTTTTATTGTCAGGTTGGTCAGTACTGACCAACCCACCTTAGTCTTTCAATTTACAGGGGGAGCCACTGAGTGGTCATCACAGGTGGCACTTACTAGTGGTATACATATACAACACACCAATGATGAACCTAGGTTAGCCACTACTGACTGACCCCTCGGTCATTTTTGAATATAACTTTGCCATTGTGACTAACACTCATATGACCAACCTAGGATAGTCTGTACTGACTAACCCTTTCAACATATGGATTTTCAGTGCACTGGAGACTCAATCAGACTTTCTGTGTACGTGGAGCACACCTCTATTTGTACCATGGATACAAGGTCCACATTTATTATACATAGATAATAGTTGCACTGATATGGCTCACACTGATTTGACTCATTCCACCTTTCACCACTCCTCACATTGAAGACCCTACGCTAGCCGTATACCAACTGACACTATTGGTTGTGCCAGGGTAACTACCACACTGGAGGCTATACTCAACCAGACAGATTTTCTGTCTAAGTGGGGTATGTATCAAGGACATGGACTCTGACTACTGACATAGTGTGTACAGCATAATAGTCCATAATGACCTCTTCTTATCGTTCTGCATCCTGCTTTGATCAGTCCACACCGGTAGACGACAACGACTTGTGCCGTCTAATAGACTTAGCTTATTGGAAGAAGGACATAGGAGAGACATGTGTTATTCTAAAGCTGATTGCCTTAAACCGCAGCACTGTAGCTTTGGAGAAAATGATAGTATGTGGCTTGAATATGAAAGACCCTATTCTCGGCGAAACTCCACTTCAAAGGGTGCTGGGATATGTGCATTGGAAGGATGGTGTAAGCATCCTTCTGAGGGAGGGCGCTGATCCAAACCATGATTCTAGTGAGTACCTGGAGCCTCCCCTACATATGGCTGTACATCATCAAGGCCTTTACAATGAAGCCATTGCACCAGGCATTCGATATTTAGAGAATACTGCAACACAGGATCAGCTTGATATTATCAAACTGCTAGTTACGAATGGTGCCAACCCAAATGGTGTTAGTATATGCAACAACTTCACCAGAGAATCACTCTTAATGTGTGCCATTCAACGATATCTTAGCTGTGACTTTGAATCAAACGTTATTGACGAGCTTCTGGAACACGGAGCTGACCCTAACTATCAAACAGAGGATGCGCAAAAGTTCTCCGCTCTGTATATCACTGTACGTGATTTGCAAAGTCAATTAGCTCGGGAAAAGTCCGGGGGTTGTTATAAGACAATCATCAAAAGAAATGCATCAGTCATTGAAAGTCTTTTTCAGTTTGGAGCAGAAGCTAATCTGCGTGCAGCGTATAGAAACCCGTTCCTGTTCATAATAATGCGTCTAATGCATCTACATAAAGGTCTATTCCTGCAAGAACACCTGGACTTGTACTTCAAGCATGGAGGCGATGTGGATATCATGGAAAAACTACCACAATCGCTTCAACATACTGACATAGAATACCAACCACGATGGCCACTGGAATATGCTGCCACTATAAACAGAGACGCAAACATTGTCAGATGGATGGTCCGACATGGGGCACATATCGAGCCCCACTTGCCATTCTGGAAAATCAGTTCATGCCTTCTGCCTGTTATATATGGTCCCGACAACCCTGTCTTTGTTCCCCGCACCAAGAAGAATGAAGTGCATCTGTTAATGCTGAATGCAGGTATTCTCCAGATATCCTGGTCAGTGATTCAAGTGGGTACATCCGATTTTTCTTGACATTCTAAATCTTCCTCAAATATGCTACACTGTAAAAGTATAAGAGAGACTAGGGGTCAATTAAATGTCATCTATGGGTGTTAATAGGTCACAAAGGGATCCAATCTCCCTCAACCATGGTTTTCTTTATTGTATTTCCAATGGGGGGAGGGGGTAAAAGGGTGCGCATACTTTTATTCCAAAATAACCATATAGTGGGCAATTAAAGAAAATTTGAGCAAATTTGGAGGGAATTAGGGGGAATGAAACTAATAGTATGTCAAATATATTATTTATGAACATTCTGACTCATTGTTAGAAAAATCCATTTTTTTGCCCTACACATTGGATGTACTAACTTTCAGATGCTACCTGAGATCCGACAGTGCCTTCAGCGCCATGTTGGAACTGACGGAGATGTTGAAGCCTTCTTGACAGAAGTAAGTCCTCTATGGGAGAAGATTATACTGGCCGACGAGGAAGACAAGTCCAAACTGAAGAAGAGGAGGATTGAGTGCAGCACAGCTGAGCAGCGAGCGGCACAGATGGCAGATCTGCAGCAGTACAGCGACGCGTCACTCGACATCTACCCACAAAACGAACCCTACCAGAATCCAGACGACCAATTAGGGTATAGTTTAATGATGGTTACCAACCTACTTGAGTACCTGACCCAGCCGAGGACACTGCGGTCGTTGTGTCGCTGCCGGGTCAGGGAGAGTCTCGTGTCCCTTGCTCCATCTGTCGTAAAGACACTTCCAGGTCCGGCATACCTCAAACGTTATGTTTCATGCCATGATTTGTGAATGTAAAAACCTCCCGGGGGGTGTTTTAAACACAGATTTGGAACCAGGATTACATGACGAACATTACCTGAAAGGTGACACTTTGATGCTGGTCAAGGAAACACATCCTTGTCAATATGCTTGACGCTACAGTACACTGTTAAAAATCCCCCGTAGAAAAAACGGTGATTCACTGGCAACATTGGATGCCAAGCTTTCACCGTATATTTTAGGGTCACCGTTTTTTAGATGTCACCGTAATTGTATACGGGTTTTCACCGTTATTTTTAACAATGACTAAAGAGGCTTCATTAGCTATTGCAGCGGCTCAAACTTTTAAGGATTATTTCTTTTATATAGTAATTTGCATAGACAGATTATTCTGTAGTCATAATTCTGCTCTCAATTCACTACAATTATTCCCCATGTCTGATTTGGCTGCATGTCCAACTCATGTAGACGTCTTTGTGACTGGAATTCATAATTATCATGAATTAACCACTAAGAGACATAGATAAATGTCTCATATCACATTACCATTACAATCTACAAGCAGGAGTATGCTAGGATTGTTATAAAACAACAACTCCAGTAATATCCATATATATCTTTCTCATTACCACACAAGAGGTGTCTATGGTATCCAAACTACTTGCCGGTGTGAAGGGTTAATTATTTATTCATTATGAATATTCGATCAAGCTTAGGGTTAGACTAGAATGTTGATGCTGTATTGAAAAAGGTAATCGAGAACTATTTGATTTCTAATAGATTTAGTCCACTTTTCATTGTTGAAGCTTCAGAGAAATCTCCTCTGGAACTAGGCTGCCACCTAGTTGGAAGAGATTGAACTTCCTATACTACGGAATTTCACTGTAAAGGAAATAACAGTGCTTTACCGTAACGCTTTATGGAGGTTCACTGTAAAAGCAGTTGGGTTGACGCTGCCTCACCCTAATATTGGGTAACGGTGATGGACCGTTAAATTTTATGGTGAATCTCTGTATAATCAACGGTAATTTGTAACAGTGTAGCTACAGGGGTGTGAAATCTCCGCAAATATGCGGAGATTTCGTATTTTCTATGTCCCAGAGAATCATTCCTGTGATTCATCTAAATCCACTGAGAAAATCAAAAGCCATTTATAAGGGGGGTGGGGGTATAGACTCAGATTTCACAGATTCTTTAAGTTTCTGTATCTAAATATATACGTTGAATGTACCAGTGAATAAAAGATTGGTTTTAACTGATTAAGCAACCTTGATTGCAAAACTTGTTGAATAAAAAGCATTAGTTGTAACACTACCAGGAGACGCATAATGGTTTTCAGATGAAACTATTTTCGGCATTTCACATCCCTGCTACTAAAGTCAATGAAGAAGTCTTCAAGATAACAAAGTGGATGGGTGTGAGGTGATAGGGTGGGGACTCAGCCAAGTCTGACAGGAATATTTTTGGGCAGTGCTCGAAATTCCTAAGTAAGAGCTCAGTAGAGCTAGAAAGTGGACCTAACAATCAAGTATGCTGTTACTCGTGAGACTAGCTTAAAGCTGGGCCGTCAGGGAATAAGTTCAGCATTTTCCATCCATGGACTAAAATAAGAGTTCCACCAGAGGGCAGCAGTGTTTGGACAGGGGACCATGAGCATTGTCCAGCTACAACATATTCACCCTATCTTGTGCCTGTAAGAGCTGAGCTCCCAGCCCTTAAGAGCCCTCTTGTGAATGAAAACTGAACTATATCCAAAAGTGCTTTTGGCCTCACTTTAACCATGAGGGTCAAGATTTAAGATGTGTTTATGTTGATGCTCGACCCAAAAGCGTTAACCCATATATATGGGAGGAGTGTAGATTATAATGAACATATTATAGTGTAAGTTTACAAGAGGTTGATCGATTGATTTTCTTTTATTTATACTGAATATGATCAGGCATTATGCTTGCCTATCAATTAAGTCATTTCCAGGCAAGCGTTTAAATGCTAATGTCCAATAGTTCAACATTGTAATGCACCTAGTGTGCATTTATATTATGAAATGAAGTAAAGTAAATTAATGTAAGAAAGCCTTAGGGCCATGACCTAAATTTAAACAGTGTTTTTCAAGATGCTAGTTCTTCATTGTTAGGGAGTGGTCATTTTTTAACAACAGGGGGGGGTTGGTGGATTTGGGGGGGGGGACCAAAAAAATTTGGACCCCTTGAAGGGGGGGGACCAAAATAATTTGGACCCCTCTTGAGGGGGGGACCAAAAAAATTACACCCCTTTTTAGCGAAAAAGCCCGCGCGTTACTACAGCTCAAAGGGGTTGTCCGCTCATTTTCAACCTGCCTAGGGGGGGGACTGAAAAATTTGTGACCCCTTCCGCGGGGGGGACCAAAAAAATGTCGACCCGCTCGCGCCAAAATCCACCGAGCCCCCCCTGTTGTTAAAAGATGACCACTCCCTTAGGACAGGTGTTGGTAGTCCAGGGCTCATGGGCCAGTGTTAGTTGACACTAGTGCATGGGACCTCGTTGGAAGGTTGTTATTATCCAACTAAAACATGTACTTTTGTCATCATGGTTTATATAAAATAAGGGTGGACGATGTTTATGTCCAAGGATACTGTTAGTGTCCAGATTGCCTTGTTTGATAGTAAGTATTACATCCCATATAAGAAATAACTCCTGGCCCATATTCGTTGTGACAAAGAACAATACATCTATGACTTTTGCAATGCATTAGAATTATCTTTATTGAACATCTTCTCTTCATTTCAGATATTTTCGTTGTACCTTAATCGGGGTCGATCATATCTAACATTAATAAGTCTTCCAAAAAGCCACTGTGACTATGGGATTTGGTTGCTACTATGGTTTTAATTATTTGATCTGGGGGCTGGTACAAATTTACGCCCTGGCGTAAAAATAGTGAAGCTACCCTAATGCTTAACGATTTTTAATAATTGCAGTTAATATTTAACAATTTACTCTGCACACCATTTAGATAACAGACCATTTCATTTGGCACCTCAATATCCTTTTTCAGAGAAGAGATCTTTAGCTTCAGCAGAGACGTTGTCCGCTACATAGAAGCTGTCATCTAGCCTATACAATTATCCTACAACTAACAATATTATATCAAATACTAGGGTATCCATCGCCAGTTTCCCTTTCTATGTGCAGCCATATAGGAGTATGTCACTACATTTGAGACAATTGGTGAGGCCACCCAAAAGAATCCGGTCCTCATCACCAAACATCAGAAAAGACTTATTTTAATTAATATTTTTTTACTGAGGTGCCAAACCATAGTGAAATATAGACTTTTCGCCACACCCTCACTGAGTCAAGAGGCTTCAAAGATTTAAGTTATTTCTAGCCACCTTGCTGACAGTAAAAGCTTTAATTTGATACCAAATATGCCAAAAGTTAACCAATTATATCTTTTTTTCCTCGAAAATTTGCCTAAAACAGAAATTTCAATGATGCGCGCCATGATGAGAAAAAGTTTTCTTTGGGCGTAGCCTAAGTTTTTCTCTACACAAGAGAGCTCTTCATTCGGGACTTAAAGTTCAGGGCTCATAGTGCACAGCCTGCTCCAACGCCATCCTATAATTGTCTCTACAATCCATTTTTAAATAGGGTGTGTAAGTAACCCGACACCACGCAAAAAACGGGTGTTGAAATAGCCTGGAATCAGGACAGGAAGCGATGTCACGCTATGGGAGTTTGGAAAAAATATTAATCCTCAGCAAATAAAAATTTCTACTGGACATCCTTTCATATATTTGTGTGTCAGACATGACCCCTACTGTACTATAAATTTGTTACAAAAGGGATGGCTCTGGAAGGAGAAATTTTCAAGTTTCCAAAAGCCCCCATACCTAAAGCATACCGTGCCGTGGCTTCCTGTCCTGATTCGAGGGTTTTCGTCACCCGCACATCTAAAAGTGAACGGGTAGGCTTTCGCCCCCTATTGCATTGCAGTTTTCAGGTTTATTTGTTGGCTACTGAAGTGTCATCGGTAGCTGATGATGCCCCAACCATGGTACTGCCCTCATCCAGCCTAGCCTTCATGGAGGTCGAGCATTTGTCGAGGTGGAGGATGCGGATATAGGCACGCTGTAAGGCAAGTTGTTTTGACCATTAAGGACAGATGTCGCTAAGGCCAAATAAAAAAAAAGGTTTGTTTCAGGTAACATGGGAAGAAACTCTAGGGTCGGTAGGTCGGATTTTTTTTTTTTTTTTAATTTTTTTTTTTACAAACCCAAAATCGACCCTAAAAAAGTGTAAAATGGGAAGATTTTTTCAAAACTTTCGTAAACCCAAAATTGACCCTAAAAAAATGAAAAAATGTAAAAATATCTTCAAATTTGGATAAAAAAATGTAGGGTCGGCCCTGTTTAGACAGGGTCGGTCGGGTGACCTGAAACAAACCTTCTTTTTTTTTGCCTAAAAGATGACATTTATCGGCATGATGCACCAATTGAGCCCCCGCGAGTAAATCGCCCGTGCTGCATTGGTGCATCATGTCAATCCTATGGGAGTGTCTCAACCCTGTAGTGTCGGCATGATGCTTGAATGTGAGTATTTTTAGAGAGAAATGAAAATACTTTGATTTTTCAAAATTCGTAATTTAAAAAAGAAGGTCAGGACCCCCCCCCCCCCATTTTCCGATTCCATGTGATTCAGACAGTCCATAGAAAAAATTACTGTTTACTTTGAACAAAGGGTAGCGACCGACCTTAAATGGCTTTAAATTTGAAAAATAAACACAAATGCAAACATTGATTACTGATACTTATAGGTGGAATATCACACAAAACCAAGACACAATCATGTACAGTATAGTTGACTTTATTAGCTGAGAAATACAAGGTGTTGAAAATTATAGCTGAATAAGCATGTAGAGGATCAACGTTTCAACCTAATTAATAGGTCTTCTTCAGGATGTATTGGTTGCATTTTGTTTAGCTTAAGTACCTTTAGGGATCATACTTTTACATGTGGCTTCCTGTTGGTTGCTAGGTTACGTTACAGACAGGGAATTATGGGATGTCCATTGTTGAGCACCTGGTGGCAGTTTTTGGAACTACTGATACATTTTTGGTATTTTCCTTGTGGGATTATATGTACATAGATATGGCTTGTATGGTTATTTGAACAATTATATATTTCTTGAAGCACATTTTGATAAATTGTCATATTTGGGTTACCGGTATTAGATGCAATAATTTAATACTATGTACAGGATTCAGTCAATTTGTATATTCATATATTAAAAAAATTCACATGCAAGCATGAAATAATTTACTTCTTCTTTGATAACAGGTTGTTGCGGTTCAGATAATTATAAAAGTCGCGGCCAGTCTGCTGGTCTACATTTTTGGCAAGCTGGTAAATTCCAAACAGGATGTCAGAGAGGGGAACCATCCTCTCTGGAGGAGCCAGATTGTTGGTGTCAGTCTTGTTGTCCTTCTTTGGGATAGGTGTGGGGATGTATACCGGTAGTGGGGCTGGCTGGTGTGTGATCTTGGCTTTCTTTATAAGGTGGACTTCCGACTTTACAATGTTATGAGGTTTATCACGGGTGTCCATCTTGGATGTAGAGAGAGCTGGTTTTGCTTCGGGCTCTGGTGTAGATCTGCTGGAGGTAGCAGGTGACGTCTTTGTGCTTGATTCAGGTGTTATGGGATGTTCGGGTTCATCTTCATCGTCTGTCATTGCTAAGTCTAGCTCGACTTGGTTGCAGATTGTGGGCATGTCTGGTAATTTTGTAGAGGCTGAGCTGACAGTGAATGTACCAGATGTAGAGGGGATGGGTTTGTGGTCCGAGGGCGTGCAGCTTAGATTTGGAGTCTTTGACTCCACGGCCGGTGGTGTAGATTTTGGTGTTGTTTCATCATCACTAGAGTCTGTGTCAGAAATGAACTCCCTCGATTGCAGGCATTTTTCTCAATCTTGAATTTTTTGCTGGGTCGTTTCTTAAAGCCGGAGGTAATTAGTTGAGGATTTGTACGCTTCCTGGAGCAAGGATCTTGATTCAGCGCTGGTATTACAGTAACTTGCCTGGGTGTTGTTTTCTTTTCTTCTATCCTATTTTTCACCTGTTGAATGGCCTCCAATGTTTTGGGGGCATGTTGGAAGTTTAGTGCAGCTGTAGGAGTTGCTGTTGCCGGCAGAGAAGGTGTTGTCTTTTGTTGGTGCTCGGTTGTGACTCCCTCCGGTAGTTTTACTACTGCAAAAAGGAAGACCCCGATATACAATTCTGAATTTGACATTTTCTGCGGTGATTAGTGGATTCCTATAGTGGACTTTTGGTTGTTTTTTATGTTTGGTATGTAGGAAGGGTGGGGGTATAGGTAGATTGGATAAGTTATGTGTTTTACGGTGGTGTCGGCGTAAGTTACTGACAGTTGAGCATACATTTGTGCAGGCTGGGTAGAGGCAAGCGTACTTACCGGTAGTTTTTTCACTTGGATTTGAAGAAGTGTGACTTTCACGTAGATGTTTCAATATAGAGGCATCCGTTTGTTTTACAAACTCATTGCAATAGAGGCACTGTTTGAACTTATCCATAGTGATGTAGTGGATGATTTGTGTAGAGAGATGTTGCTTCGCCGGTCGTTGGTTGCAGAATGATTTCAAAACCGCCGCCGCTCGCTTTTATAGGGCTTCCCCCGGTTTGTTGTGGTGTGACGTCATTATCGTTTCTAGGGAATTCCGGAAGTGACGCGCCTGGGGGGATCCCGGGGGATACCCCCGGGTTATTTATAGTTCTTGATTGATGCCGGACGGGTGTAGAGTTTTCAACAAGCGAATGTAGGATTCTTCCAAGCGAAGGCGAGTGTTTGTTGTTTTGGCAGAGTTGTCCAGGATTGTGACCTTCATGTGATGGAACTGGACGTCGTGGTCTTTGTAGTGTTGACCGACGGGATTGTCCCGGTAAGTTGCCGGTTTTTGAATTGCATTTTTGTGCTCGTACAAGCGAGCAGAGAGTGGTCTCCCGGTTTGTCCAATGTACTGTTTCTTACAAACAGGGCAGTCAATGGCGTATATGACACTGGCGGTTTGGCAGTTGTTGTTTCCTTTTATTTTGATTTTCTTGCCGTTTGAACTTGAAGTGTAACTGTCAGTGCAGTTGATGGCAAAGCAGTATTTGCAGCTTAAGATGTTGCATGGGGAGCTCCTGTTGGTGCTTTTCACATGCGGGAAGGCAGAGTGTGACAATAAGTCACGTAGATTGGCGGATCGTTTGTATGCAACCACGATCTTGTTTTGGTTGAATTTAAGTAGGTCATCTATGTCTTGTAACCATGTTCTGGCTGTGTGTAAGTAGGAGTTTGCTCTGATGTTTGCTGGGTTGAATTCTAGAACGAATGGAATGATTTTTTTGATGTTTTTGACATTGGTTTTGTCTTTCAGGAGGTCGGAGCGGTCGTGTGATTTTGCCTTCTGGATGGCCAACTTGGTCTTCTGGTGGGGATGTCCCCGGATGGTGAGCAGCATGAGCAAGTCTTGGCAGATTTTGTCAAGGTGAGTGGGTTCTGAGCATATCATACGGTATCTGAGGGCTTGGCTATATGCTATGGAATCTTTCTGGTGGTTGGGGTGGAATGAGGTATGGTGTAGGTATAGGCCTGCATCAGTTGGTTTCTTGTAGACTTTGGTATGTAGTTTACCATTTGTTTTCACATACACCGTGGTGTCCAAGTAGTCTATTGACTCAGTGCTTTGTTGGTAGGTGAACTTGATGGTAGGATGGAAGGCGTTGAATCTTTTCATTTCTTCTTCTAGTTCCTCCTCAGTGCATTGGTAGATTGCAAATACGTCGTCTATGTATCTTTTCCAGATGCGGGGTCTGAGTGGGCTTGATTCAATCATTCTGGTTTCCAGAATGTGCATGAAGATGTTAGCATAGGCTGGAGCTACTTTGGTGCCCATGGCTGTCCCATTGATTTGGTGGTAGTGTTTGTTGTTGAAGGTGAAGATGTTGTTTTTCAGGACTAAGTTGAGTAGTAGGGCTGCAGTGTTTGCATCCATTTGTGGGTGGGGATACAGTTGTAAGGCAGTTTTCACTGCCTCAACTCCTTCCCAGTGGGGGATTGATGTATATAAGGCAGATACGTCAATGGTGACTAGTCTCTCCCCGTCCTGTAGTTGGTCTATTTCCTTCACAATGTTCAGGAAGTGTTTGGTGTCTTTCACCAGTGTTGGGATTTTAGGTAGCACGGGTTGTAGGATTTTGTCCAGTACTGCTGATATTCTGTCAGTAGGTGAATCAATTCCTGATACAATTGGTCTGCCTGGGTTACCTTCCTTGTGTATCTTAGGTAAGGTGTAGAAGACGGGGTATCTCATGTTGTTGGGTAGGAGGATCTTGGTTGAGTCTTTTTCCAGTCTTCCTTCACTTTCAAGTTTTTTTATGTCTTTCTTCAGTTTGTTGGCCACTGGAGTCATTCTGCTGTTTGGTGTTTCACGGTAGAATTGAGGGTCTGAAAGTTGTCTGTTGCATTCTTTGATGTAGTCTGAGGTATTTTGGATGACAATGGCACCCCCTTTGTCTGCTGATTTTATAATGATGGATTTGTCCTCAGTTAGGTCTTTGAGAGCCAGTTGTTCTCTTTCATTGAGGTTGTTTGATTTGTTGATTTTTGTAGGTTGTTTCATCATGTTTTGTAGAATGTGGCTGTTGAATGATTGGATTTCTTTGCTGTTGTGAGCTGGGTTCCAGCCTTTTGATTCTTTTTTCCAAATGTCGTCTGGTGGGTTGTATGGTGGGGCGTTCCTGAACTGGTAGGCTAGGTTGATTCTTCTATTGAATAGAAGTGTGTCTCTTACTGTGTAGATGTGTATTGGTTTGCCTGGAGTTGGTACAAAGGACAGGCCTTTTGACAGTAGAGATTTGTGGTCCTCATTTAGGATCTTGGAGCTGAGGTTGCAGATGTAGCGTTCTGCTGCCTTTTCCGCGTATTTTTTGAGTCTTCGATTTTGCGGGTTCTTCTCTGTTGAAGGTTCTGTTTGACTTCCTCCTCTATGTTGCTTATGAGGCGGAGCATTTCTGTGTAGATTGTTTCGTCGCATTGTTGGCGTATTTGTTCCAGAGTTGTGTTGTATCTCTGTTTGAGGTCGGTTACTCTATCACTATAGTAGCCCCCTAGGAGGTTTCTAAGTGTTTTGCTGCACTCTAGTTGGGCTTTTTCCTTACTGATATTATGAGCTTTAATTTGATGCCAAAAATGCCTATATTTTTCCACTTTTGAACAGATTCTTTCACTAAAAATCTAAAAAAAAAATTAAAAAAGTTTTCCCAAACACAATTTTTAATAATGCACGCAGTGGTGAGAAACAATTTTTTTTTCACCTAAAACAAACTCACCTTGAACTGAATATTGGTTAGGCCATAGACCAGAAAGTTAGACCCAGTGCTTCCATGACCGGTGATGGCGGAGAAGAGGTACAGGGACTGCGGCACATTATCATATCTGACATACAAACAAGAAATAACACCGGAATATGATTAACCAACTATCAAACTGATATATGGCTGTGTCTCACGAGATCTGGCCAATGTAAATGTCATTGACTGGGTGCCATCTTTGACTGGGTGCTAGATTAATATAAAACAGTTAATTTAGGGCAAATGAAGACATAAATGGGCTGAAAAGGTTAATGGATATCATAATACTTTATATTAGTAATTCGTAGCTCATTTATTTATTCATCCCTTGCACTTTTCTTGGATGTAAGAAATCTATGGATTATTAGCATTATTTATTTAAGGATGTCTCTAAAAGATGAGCTAATGCCAGTAACTCACCGGGGCTGCATTGGTGCATCATGCCAACCCTTTTGAACCCTGTAGGGCTGTCATGATGCGTGAATGCAGCATTGGCGAGTTACTTACCAGGGCTGCATTCATGCATCATGATGGCCAATGGCATGATGCATTAAGGCATTATATCGTCCTTAAAGGGCTAATGATACAAACACGGTGATACCGTTACAACTTCTAAGTAAAGGACACCTTGAAGCAGAATAATAGGTCTATGATATAAACTATGTTAGCCTTTGACCTGAAACATCTAAGTTCAGTTATGAGCAGTTTATGGTTTGACTGCTTCTGACAGGCGTCACAAAAACGGCAGCATCCATTCATCACTCACCGTCCTCTGTTGGTGCACTGATAAGGCCTAAAAAAAGAAGTTGTGTTCTGTTATCCAGACCGACCCTATTTTTGAGAAACTTTATGACATTTTTGGCGATTTTACCACTAAAACCACTCTTTTTGACCAAAAAAATATCCAAAAAAAAAAAGTCGACCTACTGACCCCATATATTTTTGGCTATGTAACCGGAACACAACAATTTCTTTTAGGCCTAATCTAAATGCTATCAAATGCACTATGCCATCCTTAAAGGGTTAAACCAGTGCCTTACCTGTCTATAGCTACAATGAGTGACCAGGGAGTGTACATCAGGAGGAAGCTGGCAAAGATGATGAACACCGTACGTGCCAGGCGCATCGACTCTTTCTGTGCCTTCTCAGCCATTTTACTCACACCCCCATCCTTGCTACCGGGACCCTGTATGTAGATATAGACAAAACGACATTGACATACATGCACATGATACTTCACGAGTTGAAGCTGGGTCATATCACACAATGCCAATGGCTGAGTGTGAGTGACTCGGGCCACCTTGACCTGGCAATTTGGCAAGATTAAACTTCAATTATAAAATTAGGGGGTGGTCACTTTTTAACAACAGGGGGGATGGTGGATTTTCGCGGGAGTGGGTCAGAATATTTTTGGTTCCCCCATGGGAGGGATTGAAGTTTTTTCAGACCCCCCAGTCAGGTTGAAATGGATTGCGGCCGACCCCTTTGAGCTAAAGTAATGTGCGCGCTTTTTCGCTAAAAAGGGGTGCATTTTTTTAGGTCCCCCCCAGGAGGGGTCCTAATATTCTAGGTCCCACAATTTCAAAGGGTCCAAATTCATTTGGCCCCTCCCCCGAATTCCCCCCCCCCTCCGTTGTTAAAAATGACCACTCCCTTAAGTGCAAAAAATTCTATGGAAGTCTTATCAACTATTGGCTTTGGTTGACCTACTGGAGCTTTAGTTGACCTGCCAGACCTAGAAATAACCCAAATATATATGAATGCATGATAAAGAATGAATTCCCACTTTACCTGCATTTCTGCAATCTTCTTTTTGCTCGCAGAAACATGCAAGAATATAGCCAGGTAGAAGTAGCCAGTCAACGAAATGGGTATCCCAAAGGCGATGCAGATGACGAATAGGTTGTATGCGTAGTTAGCTGTGCGATCAATGGTACAAGCAAAGACCTTCCACTCATAGGCAAAGCCCTATAAAGAATCAGAATAAATGTATATTGGCTGCATGGACATTTGCATTTAAGTACATTAAATATACTCAAAGGAACACATTAAGCATTAGGCCTAGTTAATTCCACCAAATACCACTTAAAGCAACTTAAATGCCATTATGACCTTTCCCGGACATCTGCATGGCATTACTGAACTCAAGGCCACTTAATGTGTTCCCCCCTGGTGCTCATGCAAAAAAGCTCTTTTGAAACCGGCACTTTATTGTGACGGTATGTTACTTGAAAGAGTGCAGTGATGCTCAATTCTATTCAATTTCAATATGTTATTATAGTGAGCATACAATCTATGAATTAACATAGGGATCACTTGGATTGCTTAGTTAGGAGCAAGAAGGCTCTGTATTCTTCCTGACAAACATATAAATCCTTTCTTTTAGCTTTGTAGCGGGCACGTATCGCTCGGGGCAGCCCGAGCGTGCGTGGAGAGCGCATTACCCGCCTATGGTAGCTCAAGTACCGTAGCAGAGCGGTTGAGAAGAAGCTGGCCCTGTGGTGCAGCGGTAGCATTCTCAACTCTAGAGCGGAGGGACCGGGGTTAGACTCCCCATGGGGCTTGACATTTTCCGCAGTCTGTTACAGCTTTATTTATATTTGGAAGGATTGAAAATCCCTTAGATGATAATACTTAAGGTGGGGTGGGGGGTTGGGATGAAATGATGACGAATACAAAATCAAATGCAAATTTTGTTTTGGCTAATGTATGGCATCTTATAAAGTACCGCATCAATTTTCTGCTCAGAATGAAATGCTCATCAATTTCAATTAACCCATGGAAACACTTAAGCATCATCCAGGTAATAAATTAGCAATAATAACAATATGCAATTACATCAGATAGAACAAATAGATAGTACAGGGACTGTTTTGACTAAGGGAGTGTTCATTTATTAATTACAGGGGGGAGGGTGGTGGGTTTTGGGGTGTAAAAAATTCTGACCCCTACGGAGGGGGGCATAAAAAATTCTGAACCGTCTTGAGGGGGAGGGGGCGTAAAAAATGTAGCCCCTTTTTAGCAAAAAAAGCCCGCGCTACTATAGTTCAAAGGGGGGTGGGCCATGGGCGAGGGGGGGCGCGAAACGTTCCACGCGCTCTCGAGGGAGGGGGCATAAAAACATGTTCACGCATGTTCACGCGAAATCACACCACCCCCCCTGTAAATAGTAAATGAACACTCCCTTATATTACAGGGACCTGACATATGACCATTTTGACTGACCCCAAAGCCCATGTAGAGGGGGAATGTCTGCATCATAAAGGGGGCCACCCAGGCAAAGACACACAGTCCAATAGTGGTATAATTGTTGTACAGCTTACGGTACCTGAAGGAAACAAATAGATACATGGACAAATGCCAACGCCCATTGATACTGTCTCTGCTGTATTTCACGAGTGGGGGCTGGGGCAGTATCCCACGAAGCTGCAGGCTGAGTGGGAAGCCACCCAGCCCCCACGAGTGAAATACATCAGAGCAGTATCAATGGATACGTAGTTGGCATTTGTGTTTATTTTTTTGTTTTAAGCAATTTAATGAAGGAAAACAGTTTTTTCTTAGCCCATTGAATACGGCCACATTGTTTTCAATGGGGGGCCATTGAATATGGCTATTCCAGTACTTAAGTATTGTAAAGCTTGTATTTCAAAAAAATAAAATGCTTGTGTTTATCAAAGGATATCCTTTATTATTTGATTTAGATGAATTCATATAGAACCCATAACACTGTAGCAAGAAATGGTGACTTCTCAGAAAAGTTGTTGATAAGGTTTTTTAACATTTTTGAAGCATGACTGACAATTACATACAAAACAGGTATAACCTCAAAACCCTGCATTCTTATATATATATACTATTTGAAAGATAATTGTTCTCTGAATCTCCTGACAGTTATTATAGACGCTATGAGGATTCTGCTAATGTTAATGTAAACAGAACTTTAATTTGAAAAAGTCACCCTTTCTTGCTGCATTGGTCTATAGTTTTACCACACTCTAGCTTTAGAATATACATTTTTCTTCCAACCATGCTTAATATTAATTTCGTCATAAAATATTTTAAGTGATGTAACATACCAGTCATTCTTGACAATATGGAAGTAGCGGTTCATTCCAATTAGTCCCATATTGTAGAGAGCGGTCCCGCAGCCAATTGAACAGAGAGTGGTGATTGTGTCGCAGAGGAACTTCCGTCTAGGAAGGAAGAACATTTCCCCCTCATACACGCCTATAAAAAGGAAATCAACTGTAATGATCAATTAACTGCTTATGATCCATCATGAAGGAACAGTTTTGGTAGCATTACCAGAGAGGAATTCAAAATATACATATTTTGTTGTTTCTTTCTACCAAAAAAACACTTTTTTCACTGAATTTTTTTAACAGATATTATGTGAAAAAAAGAGGAATTTTGTCTCACAATCCTTTAAAAAAAAGAGGTTAAAAAAACCCAGATCAACTGACCTACCCTATTTCTTTGGGCTATGTTTAATAATGAACACTACTGTTTTTTTATTGGCCTAAGCAACTGATACATTACCTATGATGTTAAAAGGATTAATCACGATGGATATGACAAGGTTGGACAGGGCAAGATTCACCACAAAGGCGTTGTTGATAGTTCGGAGACTCTGCAAATGAAGGCTTCGATGTAATAACCATTGTGGCAGGATTGAACGTGTTAATCCAGTCTCGAACCCCAGTCAGCTCTAATGGCGGCACGCTCAGTAGAGTGTCTGGAAAAGCTCATACCTAACCATTGTTTGGTCAGATCAGCAGCAGCCAGTGGATCTTCAGGATCCCGGGGAAACCACGATGGCCCAAACTCACTCCACAAGTAATAGTAATTGAGGTTGTTTCAGGATATGCTACTAGGTCGAACAGGCAAATCTCGAAATAATATATAGGCATTGTTCTATTTCTGGCACCCCTCGACCAGCACTGTGCACAGGGTTATGTAACAGTGCAGCGATGTGCATTAGGCTGCATGGATGAGTGCTCTCAGACTCTACTATTGATAGGGTCAGCGCGGCTGAGACTGGTGTTAATCCTGTGTCACCCTAGTGTGAACCTTATAAACCATTTACTACATCCCCTACCTAACAACCCACTTCCTACACCCCCTACCCTCACACGCAATCCCTCATACCCCCTCACTTCTACCTCAACCGCCACCGACACCTCTACTACTTGACATTCAATTTCCCACCCACCCTCACCTTAAATATTGTATTTTATTCACAAGGTTCATTTCAGTTATCAAATTTTTATTTTACCGTATTGTATGTTATCATTATAGCTCTTCCAATAATTGTATGAGATGTAGCTATCTTGATAGTCTACATGTATTCATGTTATTAATAATATGTAAAATCTGTTAATAAATTTTACTACCCCAAGCCTCCCTCATTTCTTCATCAGACTAGCGATAATGATGAATAGTATTGAATATTGTTCCCGTCGGTGTTTTTTCTTGAATCTACCCAGAGAAATAATCAGACTCCATTTTGCCTGCAGAAACGGACGCCATCAAGTGACGTCATACTTTAATAATGGAAGTGAAGTAGACGCTGGTACCCTATAGCATATTTTTGTGCGTCGTCAAATACTCAACAAATATGTGTAAGTTTGTCCCCATATGGAACAAGATTGCAATATAACCTTATTGTTATTTGGCTTTATAAAATGATGGACCATGCAATATAGCTCTAGACAAATTATGTGCCGTTCGTTATAGAGTAACAGTGCATGCTGAGCACGGCACCAGTATTAGAGTGTCAATTAGCCTACATACATATGCAACGTTGTACATTTCCAGTGCCTTGGAAGTTGTCTGAATGACAAACAACTCCATGGAAAATGTTAACAAGCCCACGGAAGGTATAAATTAGTTTCTAAGACAATAGAAAACTCATTCTCTATAATGCACTCTGGTCCCGACCATTATAAAGGCTCATCGTGCATTATAGAGCAACAGAGAATCTTGGTGTAAAGCATGTCGTTTTTCTATTCAATTACAATAAACCAGAAAATAATTTGATTACTCTAGGATATGAACCATGCAGTGAGCATCCTTTACAAGTTCAATGCAATGTACCTTTTCCATGAACACTGCAGCGATGATGAGTAAATTCCCAACCAGTCCGAAGAAGGTCAGCGGGAAGAGAACAATGACAAACGCAATGACATCCGGCTGAGTGTAAAAGTAGGACATGCCTAGGAATGGAAATTAGAAAAACACAAAATTCTTTATCTTTATAAAACACATAGACAGAGGTACACGATAATCTGTCTGAACGACAGGTCTCTCCATGAATGGTGGATTGGATCGTATCACAAGAGGCAGAGCCCATGCGTCACGAGTGGAGAAACCAGGAGTTCAGACTGATTAGAGTGGATCTCTGTATTTATTTTATGTGATTCTTGATTAATCAAAATATAGATTTAAAGATTAGTTTCATAGCTATTTTGGTGATGCCATCATGGAGAAACAGGCCATGGAGGATGAGCATCAGTTTCTCCACAGGGGTGTGGAGAACAACCAATTTAGTACTTAAAGGCGCACTGAACCCACAACGTCATTTGCGTACAAAACTCGTCAGGGTTAGGTCCTGGGTTGAGTGCGCCTTTAAGCATAGTAACTTTGTTTCTCCACATTAAATGAAATTAAGTACTGGAAGTGCCAATGGAAGTATTTAATGGAATACAATGTGGGGACATTCAATTCTCTGAGTCGCCCAATGCTGTAGGGTGCACTGTGCGCAGAATCGGCCGCCATTTTGGTGGGCGATGGAATACGAAAATTTCAGATTCTAGCCAAATAAAGCTGTTGGCAGCTTCCTGAGCAGGCAATACATCAAGATAAAGACACATTTCTCGATTCATCCAATAGTATTTGCTGATTTAGACCCTCATTTCACCATAATCAGCATATTTTTGTGCTACGTCCAGACAGCGAAACGTTTTACGTACCAGAATAAAATGGCAGTTATATGACGGCAAGTCCTTACTCAGAGAATAGGCTAAGAAAAAGTAGTTTTTCTTTCATTACATGGTTTCACATTTTTTTAAATAAACACAAATGCCAACTACATTGATAATTATTTGACGTATTTCACTCATGGGGACTGGAGCGCATCCCACTCAGCCTGCAGCTTTGTGGGATATCGCCCCAGCCCTCACCCATATATCAGAGACGGTATCAATGGGCGTTGGCATTTGTCTATACATTTTTTGAAGTGTAGGCTATTATAAGGAATGTTTATAGCTATAATCCAGTCCAGTGAAGATGAGTGAAGAAAATATTGGGTTAATTGCCCCAAAAAACAGTAAATCACCTTTATGTAGTAATATATATATATTTTCTTAGGCAGTAAGGCAACCATGACTTTATAGTTAAGTTGATTTGCAGTTGATTAAAATTTGATCAGGTCTAATTTTTTAAGTGTTGTATAGAGGTATACAGTATCTATGTTGAATAACATAAACTGCCTCTGGGCTCAGCAATGCCGTTTTGATGCCCAGGCCTTCTTTGTATTTAATACTTTGCTTTCTATCTAGAAAAACAGTATAATGGCGCCATATAATATTGTAGCACATTATAGCAATATTGTGACTGCAGAGGGGTTTTCGGCGAACGGGCTACTTTTTGACCTGGTGCAATAATTTAAGCGACCTGGCGACTTTTGCACAAACTTGATTATAGGATATAGGGTCTAAAAAAATGACCTTGCGACCTGGTGGTCTTAATTTCGGCGACTTACCAACCTCGGGAGGGGGGTGAGCCCTCTGCATCCCCAATGTTACACTTTATAACTAGTATGTTATCATTATTATCTTGCAACTATGAGGGATGAGGTGAAAGATGAGGTATATTGGCAAGTTTCACTGATAAAGTACAAGTATTTCTGAGATATTACTGGATAGCTCTCCCCGGTGAGAGGACAAACGTTTAGAGCGTTATCTTAATCTTAAATCTTAAAGTCTTAATTCAGTGTCTTATGTTGGGCCCTCCCCCCCTTGTAAATACTGTACTGCACCGCTTGCGACCTCGTATCTTAATTCAGTGTCTTATTTTGGGGCAGTGGTGTAAACACGGGGGTTGGGGAGCAGAGCCCCCCATTACATACTAGTTGTTATAGTAATACTTTTAAAGGGTCATTCTCACCACTCGCACTTAACCATATAGACATAGTAGACACAATAAAATCGGTGAGGCACTTGAAGTAAGGATGGCTCCACCTGTCAAATTGTTAAGGAACTAACTTTAAGACTATTAAGACTGTCTTAATAGTCCTATTGAGATAACGATCTAAACGTTTGTCCTCTCACGTGGGAGACCTAACCTGTGCGTGCATATTACAATGGGTTCATGCACCTACCATATTTGAGTGCTAAGGCTCTTTTATCCAACTCCGTGGGGAGCAGGGACATGTTGCCACCAGTCGTGTTCTCCACCATCATCTCGTCCAACATTGGCGCCATCTTCACAAAAACCTAAATAAAGCATCTTGAGACAGTTCCGTTTATATAAAAACTACCTCAATATTTTAATATATGCTTCAATTGGAACTATAGCCCTAAATCCACGGCAACAGGAACCTGCATTAAAACGGTATCGCCCCTCTGCTGCCGCTATATCGCCACTATTTTGCTGTATCCCGCCTCTGTCGCCCTCATTTCGCCTCTGTTTCGCTGTGGACACGGACAAGATAGCGGCGAAATAGCGGCGGCAGAGGGGCAATACCGTTTTAACACAGGTTCCTGTCGCTGTGGACTTTGGGCTTAAGGAAATAAATCTCATTATTTGTGTTTGATAATAAAGATACATAACTACCTCAATCGACCCAAAATCAATGTACGAAATAAACCCAATGTAGACTTCCATTAGTCATTCTCTCAGCAATTGAGAGCCCCTTTATCATAGGAAATCTATTTGTTATGAAATCTAAATGAAATACTGAATGGAGGGCTCTCTGGCAGACTTATGAATTCACTGTGAGAGAATATGTGTTTTGATTGTTCATAGTGCATCCCTTGCTGGTTTTCATTTCTGTCGGCTCGCAGTTAAATATTTTGCATACTATTATGGTTGTAATTACAGATTAAAAGAGAAATAGCAGACACCAAATTTCTCATATAGACTTACAGGCACTTGTTATATGGAAACATAATGAAAAGAAAAAGAAATCACCCAAAATTATCTGGTAATGTATCTTTAAAACCATATACCCAAGACATTCAACATATAATTGCCAAACTTATTTTTCAACTGAGCACACACTGTAAATGTAGACTACAAATGAACAAATGATGTAACCAAACTTTAGACCGATACTCACAGCTCTCCCCGTGTATTATTGGTGCACACTTTATCTGTCTCGAGGCCCAATGAGGAATGTTTCAGAACAGCCCTCAAACTTACCTTTAGTTGCCTACCTTATATATATATACAGCCAAAAATAATTATCCCATTTCAAAATTTAAGATAAATGAACTCGCTTGGCAGAAAAATAACTAGTTTTGAGGAGAAAATATTAATTAAAATTTTAAGTTAGTTTTTTCTTAAAACTAGTCATTTGTCCATCAGGCGAGGTAATTTATCTTATTTTCTTGGAATGAGAAAATTATTTTTGATTGTGTAAGGCAACAACTGAGCTGTTCTGAGGTGAGTGAGCTCATAGTGATCAGTCGTGCTGGACACAGAATTATTTATTAAACATACACAGAGCTGCTCCAGTTGCCAGACACAGGCACAGAATATGTGTCCACACTAATCTTTGAACTCCAGAGCAAAGTCAAAAGCGATGAACCTAGTTAGTCCCTATACAACCAATCATGGTTAGTCAGTAGTGACCAACCCACCTTAGTCATTCCATTTCTATGAGTATCAGGCATTACTCATATTTAGTGTTGCCGCAGTCACTTTTGAATATCAGTTTGAATTGTCATTCCGTCCAATATCCCTATGACTAACCTGGGATAGCCACTAGAGACTAAGGCCTAGCGCATTTAGATTATCAGTGTACCAACTGCAGGGGCGGATCCAGGAATTTGGGAAAGGGGGGGGGGGGGGGGGCGCCGCAATACCTACAGCATTGGGGGTGTTGCACCATCTAAATTAAAATTAACCAAAAAATAGGGGGGGGGGGGGGGTGCGCGCCCCGTGCCCCCCCCCCCTGGATCCGCCCCTGATTACTTAAGCGGGTGAGTGATTAATATCTGCTGCTGTTTTTGTGACGACTTAGAAGTCAGAAACAACCAAACCGTCAGAAGCAACCAAACCATAAACTGTTCGTAACTGAACTTAGATGTTTCAGGTCAAAGGCTAACATAGTTTCTATCATAGACCTATTATTCTGCTGCAAGGTGTCCTTTACTTAGAAGTTGTAACGGTATCACCCCGTTTGTATCATTAGCCCTTTTAGGACGACATGATGCCTTAATGCATCATGCCTTTGTCAGTATGATGCATGAATGCAGCCCTGTGCTGCATACAAGCGAGCATCATGCCGACCTTATGAGGTTGAGACACTTCTGAAGGGTCAGCATGATGCAGCACTGGCGAGTTACTCGCTAGGACTGCATTGGTGTATCTTGACGACAAATGCCATCTTTTAGTGACATCCGTCCTTAAAGGGTTAACTGGCATCCACTTCGGATTGCACTAACAGAATTAACACGATCAGGTCGTGCATCAGATCCAGCTCTCGTTTCATACCAAACATGCTTGAATGCACAAACTCTACCTTTTGTATTGATTTTACATGTGTAAATATACGTAAGGCCAAAAAGAAAAAAATAGTGGTGTTCAGGTAACATGGCCCAAAAAAAATAGGGTAGGTAGGTCGATTTTTCTTTTTTTACCAATTTTTTAAGGATTCTGAGACAAAATTCCTCTTATTTTCCTATAATTTTCAGCCAAAATTTTTTCTGTAAAAAAAGGTTTGTTTTTGGTAGAAAAGTCACAAAAATGACTCCCAAAAAAGAAAAAAAAGGAAAAAAGGGTGGGGCCCAACAACAAAATTGAAAAAAAATTGGGTAGGGCCCGCTAGGGATACCCGAACACAA
Organism: Harmothoe impar; assembly: GCA_947462335.1. Lineage (NCBI taxonomy): Eukaryota > Metazoa > Annelida > Polychaeta > Phyllodocida > Polynoidae > Harmothoe > Harmothoe impar. The sequence continues at coordinate 8,812,234 of OX381705.1, read as the reverse complement.
CTTTTTCTTTTTTTTGGCCTAATTTAGATCATTAAGCCTTCATAAACCCCTGTGAGTAATTTCAATGCCCAGGTAAATTTGAAAATTAAGCTTTTTTCACATTGCACAATTCAAAGGTCCAGCAGTCATTATACATATTTAAAAAATCAGAACACTTATCATTTGGAAGTTAAACTTTTCCTTAAGATCAATTGTTGAAAACTACATTCATCACAAGAGACCATCTTACGAAAGAACCCTGTTAGTGCAGTTGATATCAATCACTTTGTGGAAATCCCTGCACTAATGGTATAAAGGAATTAATACTTCTTGAATTGAGTGGAAGTCCCCTAAAGTTTATCACAAAGGGTTCTTTTCATTTGTTGCCGTTGTTTTAGCAACTTTTGCTAGATACAAATGTATGGTGCTGCAGACAATTATTTCTACATTTTCAGTTGCTTAGGTCTTTTGAATAACATGGTGCGCCTTAGGTGCACCATTTTAGAGACCAAAGTGCACTGAAAATCTATAGGTTGAAACGGTTAGTCAGTACAGACTAACCCAGGTTGGTCATATGAGTGTTAGTCACAATGGCAAAGTTATATTCAAAAATGACCAAGGGGTCAGTCAGTATTGGCTAACCTAGGTCCATCATTGGTGTGTTGTATTTGTACACCACTAGTTGGGGCCACCTGTGATGACCACTCAGTGGCTCCCCCTGGAACTAAAAAGACTAAGGTGGGTTGGTCAGTAGTGACCAACCTGACAATAATAACTAATCTAGGTTGGTTGTATAGGGAGCCAAAAAATGACTAACTAGGTTAGGCACTAGTGACTGAGAGATTGGGCGTATAGGGAGCCTAGGAATATCAGTGTGGAGAGAATCCTGACGACTATGGTGGTTGTTTAATACCTCTACCACATCATTCCACATGGTATGATTTATTTACTTTGATCAGTACAACAATATGAACATTGGCATTGCAGTCTGTAACATTATTCATTGGTCGAAGCGAAATTGCCAGATCAAAGTTGAAAAGTGGACAGACAAAAAGTCTGAAGATAATTCTTTGAGTGCATCTTGTCATTCACTTTATCCTTACTGGCTTGGATAGCCAGGTTAAAACCATGATTGTATCCTTCAAGATCCATTATAACTACAAAACAACAACCCTAAGAATACTGCCCCTACGCAGTATTATTATGGAGGGCAAAAAAGTGGGGGGGGGGGGGGAATTGAATGATTTATTTTCAATGATAGAAGCGGCCTTGCCTCACGGGAGGCGTCTAGCCAAGAGACTCTAGGGCTAGGCACTCTAGCCTAGAGGGGTGCAGAGGGGTCCCACCCCCTCAGGTCGGAAATTCGCCGAAATTAAGGGCCATAGGCATAGGTCGGAAAGTCACTTTATAGTGATGGTGTCTCAATACAAAACACCGCTGCCCCAACATAAGACACTGAAATAAGATATTAAGATTTAAGATTAAGAAAACGCTCTAAGCGTTTGTCCTCTCACCTGGGAGAGCTATCCAGTATTTGCGATAGCCATCCTCATTTTATCAGTGACGATCTATTTAAATTTAACTGGCAAGGATATGACACTCGTAAAATGGTGTATAAATATTCTGGTCATTTCCGCATCAGGTATTTCCTCATTATTTGAATTGAGACTTTATAATAAGGTAGCTGCATATCAATATCCATTTAACAATGCAGACTTACTTCAAGAATGGGGGTCGACCCCTAAAATCGACATGGCGACATTGGCATTTTGAGCCCTAGTGACATGGGACATGAGAAATATTAGAGATAGTGACATGGGACATGGGCATTTCTTAAAATCGACATGGAAACATAAGCATTTCTTAAAATCGACAGGGCGACATGGGCATTTCTTAAAATCGACATGGGGGCCCCCCGATCGAGGGCCCCTCAAGATTGATGAATCAGTGTGTGGAATATGATAAAAAGTATACCAAATAATTGCTGAATAAATTACCCTAAAAGATGATTAATAGATTTTCTCTTTGATCAGTATTCCCTCTGTGTAGTGCAAATACGGGCTAGCTCTTCTAGGTGCGCGCACAAACGTTTACAGCATTATCTTAATCTTAAATATTAATCCAGTGTCTTTAAATCAGGCAGCACTGTTTTGCATTGAGAAACTGTCATTCTTTACTAGTTTCTCTCCAAGAACGGAAAAAAAACGGGGGCTGGGGTGGGGGGTGCACAGCCCCCGCATAAGAAGCATGCATACAAGACAAAGAAGTTTTGAGTTTTCGTGGGAAGTACAGAGGCCCACGTACAGCCCTGGCCCACAGGTGCTACCAGTAACTTTAAGACAAGTAAGAGTATCTTAATACTGCAATTAAGATAACGCTCTAAACGTTTGTCCATGCACCTGGGAGAGCTATCCCTGGCATGCCTGTGTCGTGGTCTTGAACATTAGCAGGGATTTAAGAGGATTTGGGGGGTTGGCTTCAAAAGTGTTACCACTCTTTGGGTTCGATTCACCGTTATAATGTCTAGTCCCTTATGCAGGCAGATTAAGGCTGTGTCTCACCAAATTGGGCCACCGTTTAAGTCTTTGACCCGCCTGACAGAAAACATTGTTTTTTTTGACCGGATGAAGATGTTAATGGGCTGAAAAAGTTAATGTAGGTTTTGAGGGTTAAAATAACATATTTTTTTATGGTTGCCAGTCAAAGATGGCACCCAGTGTATGACTTGCGGGTATTTTTTAACAAGGAATTTGTTTCTGATGCCAAAATTGACCAATAAATGATCATAAGAGAGTATTATATCTACCTACCAGTGCAACTAGGGGATAGCTCTCCAATGCGCGGACAAACGTTAACAGCGCAATCTTAATTTTACATCTTAAAATGTCTTAATCTAAGGCAGAAAGGAAAAAAACAACAAAAAGAAACGGGGGTTGGGGGGGCAGAGTCCCCCCATTACATACTAGTCAACTAGCCTATCCTACAATGGACTGTGTAGGTTAAGATAAGATTAAGACTAAGTTAGGATGGACAGGGTGTTGTGCCTCCGCTACTACACGCAGATCTCATTTTTCCCTGACTCTGAAACGTACATTTCAGTGAAACCGGGTAGACAAAAATAAATTTTCATAATTTAATTTTTGAAATTCCCTGGAATTCTCTGTGCGTTAAAATAAACAGTAACAGGAAAAGATCAAACCCACATAAGGTTAAGACTAATTTTAAGATAATTGAGACGATCTTAATTCTGTGTTAAGATTGCGCTGTTAACGTTTGTCCGCGCACCTAGGAGAGCTATCAAGGATGTGCCCTACTGGTATACATGATAAGCCACAGACCCAGCTCACCCTGAGTCATCTGTGAGGTCACTCACAAGCTCAATTTTTAGTCTTCTACAGCAGTACCATCCCTCAGTGACCTTCATGTTGTGGTTCATCCTGTACTCACCAGGTGGCACCTGCAGCGGTGCTGTGGTTGGTAAGACACTTTTGGCCATCGCACCTGGTGGCTCCAACTTCATATAGAGTAGATTATTATGACCAATATTGTATTCTTCAAGATCCATTATAACTACAACAAACAACAACCCCAATGACAGTGTCCCATGTCAATTGTAAGAAATGCCCATGTCGCCATATCGATTATAAGAAATGTCCCATGTCACTATCTACTTTTTCTTCATGTCCCATGTCACTAAGGCCCAAAATGGCCAATGTCACCGTATCGAATTTAAAGGGGGGCTAGCACCACGTAGACTACCCGTCCTAGCAAGTCACGTGACCACCGATTGACTAATCAGGTAGCCGCTAAGGCTCCGCTTGTTCCCGTGCGTTTTGTACAATCGGAGAGAGCAGGTACCAGTCTTTGCTACGGTCCGTGCTAGCCCCCATTTAAGGGTCTAGAGCTGTAGGTCTAATGGCCGAAAGCATTTTGCCTGTGGCATTTTGCCTGTACCTGACTCCTTGAGTAATGGAGTCAGTTGAACCCAAATGTGTGCATGCTGATATTGGCCACATTTTGATATCAATACTTGGGATTCCCTCTGAGCTGTTTGGGATCTGGCAGCTTCCCCCTGCAGAATGCGCTGGTGGTTAACAGTCTCCATTATTCAATGAAGGCAAGGACAGACTACTATGGTTGGTTTGACTTAAGTCTGTGGACCATTCTGAGGGGAGATCGATATAGTAATGTCCTCTCTGTGCAGTTCACGTCAGAGTCACAGGAAGGTTTTTTATTGGTGGTGTGGGAGATTTCTGATTAACTGGTAGCAAGTTGTGACCATACATGTGGTTGCCATCGTAGGGGACCGGCCGACGAGGACAGGTGTGGGCGACCCTGACAATTTTATTTTATTTTGCGGAAAGCCACTCGTCTCCACAGAGGGGGCTTGATGCATTCCTCGATGCTTGATTCATCGGAACCCAGTACCATCGTAGATAGCCAGACATTAGGCTTGGGAGAGAGAAATTTTTACCAAAGAATAATACCCAAGTTATGACCATACATGTCGTTGCATGTGCATTCTGAAATAGACAGACCATGGTGTTTCTACGGAATAGTGCTAGACGTGTAGTTATCATCTATCTTGTAAAGTTAAAATGCTAATAAGTTAGTAGCCCTTTTTCTCTTTAGAAACGACCACGTTTGCACTAAGAAATACTGTAGTAACGAGTACGTTTGAGTTAAATTATTTTTTCATTTCTGACCTTTTATTATGTCTCATATAGGCAAACGATTTTGCTCACGAATATGATTGTGTTTCTTCACTCAGTTAAATTCGTTTGGAAACACATGTTTTCCCACGATTACCAAAGAGAAACAGGCTCCAGCACCCTTACATTGCATTTAGTTCCATTACAAAGGTTGTCATATTTGAAGAATTATCGCTTCAACGAGGCACAGCGCAAATGTCTCAAAGTAAGATTTTCTTATTTCAATTTAACCGCTTCTTTATTGAGAGATGTTATATGAATATCTTAGTAACTAATATCCAGTATAAATATTATTGTTGTATTACTATTGACATTTAGTTATTTCTTTCTGATTTATTTGGAATCGTCTTTTAATTTCAATATATTCAGATGTTTTTTTTTTGTAATTATATGGATGAACAACTATTAGGCGATGCTCATTTTCTAACAACAGGGCCGGTAACATATATTATACTCTTGACCGGGGGAGTGGGTGGCCTGGGTAACATAAATCAACCCCTCTTGGGGGGGGGGGGATTTCACCTGAGCCCTTCTCTGCTTCAAAGGGTGCATAACTGCTCCACATGTAAGTGTATTTTCAAAGTTGATCTTATCAAACAAATCCACCTATAAAACTCAAACAAATTTGTTTAAAACACGCCAGATTGAGTCGTAAAAATTGTCTAGGGGTTGTGTGCTTGCCCAAAATCTCACCCCCAGTTGTTAAGAAAAAGAGCACTTCCTTATGAGTATTACCTTTAAGACTTATAATTAAATAACACACGGTTATTGCCAGGGGTACATATAATCTAAAGTCTTTATTCAGTCACACAAAACCAAGATGGCTGATATGTGTTGATAAACAATAAAACATCTTTAAAGAGGTTGAGGGGAGTTTACTAAAGCCTTTTCATGAAGTGATTTCACATTGTCAATTACTTATTTAGCACTCACAATTGTCAGCTATGTATTAGACATTCACATATACACACAATAATATATCACAATTACATATGGTTCATGACCTTATTGTATCTTAAAGCTGAATTGCTATTATGGTAAGGGTATTGGACATCACTCATTAGTTATTCCTGATTTAAGATCCCAACAGAATAGAATAGCAGTAAAGCTATTGACAACATATATGTAGTTTCTATCATAGCACAAGTATATAATCATAATTTAATAAAACAAAATAGCTAGTATCAACATATTTTTGTCCTATTAATACTGTGGTGAAATTCAATGTATATGAAGCTATTGATGAAGACTAAGAATGTAAATAGCTAGCCTTCTTACAAACCAATCAATCAGAGAAATCAATTACATCATATCTGAATTCCAATCATAACCATTGTTTATTTATCATGTAGCATAGCTTAAAAATTAAAAAACAAAAAGGCCAGCTGCTCATCATATGTGTACTATATTATTTAATGATTGACATTCTCCTAGGCATAAGACCATAACTGGTGTAATTTGGGTCCACTTTGAACATATGTTGTTATCGGGCGCGGTGTTTTGAATGAGATGAGAGAGATCAGGTGCGTAGCTGCGGGTAAGTTGTAAGTTAACTTCCAGGTTGTATCCTCCTTCCACATTTTGTAACCTGAAGAGAAATTTATTTTTTTGTATTAATAAAGGAATCATAAAAGATTAACTTAGAAGACCTATGAACTCACGGTCGTAACTGTGATTATTGTATATTGACAATAAATACATTCATGCATCATGACAACCAAGGGCATGCTGAATTTAGCTTTCACATACTTAATAGAATAGTTCAGTTCATTTGTCAAAATTGAAGGAGGTTCCAACTATGACTCATTGATTGAACTTTAGGAGCTTGGACACCATCATTATTCTCAAGAATTTCTCGCACAATTAAACTCATGCTCCTCTCAAGAGGTACACTAGATATTATTCATATCATTCCCGAATGCTGTATAGGCCAAGAAAAGGGGATGTTTCAGGTAACATGGCAAGAAAATGTAGGGTTGGTAGGTCGGATTTTTTTCTTTTTTTAAAAACTTTTTTTTAAACATGTAAGTACTAGCCGGCCTCTCTGAAGACCCTAAAATTGACCAAAAAATTGTAAAAATTCGAAAATTTCTTCAAAATTGCACAAAAAAAACGTAGGGTCGGCCCTGTTTTGATAAGGTCGGTCCGGTGACCCAACAAAATTTGGACCCCTCTTGAGGGGGGATCAAAAAAACGTGGACCTCTCTTGAGGGGGGATCAAAAAGATTTGAATCCCTCTTGAGGGGGGGGAACCAAAAGAATTGCACCCCTTTTAAAACGAAAAAGCCAGCGGGTTACTACAGCTCAAAGGGGTTGGCCGCACTAAATTAGGTGGTACCAAAAAAATTCAATGGGGGGTTAAAAAAACTTCGACCCACTCGCGCGAAAATCCACCGCCCCCTGTTGTTAAAAAAGACCACTCCCTTACCTTTAGGTGTGCTTTCCCCTCATGCTGAGATTACTGCTGCTTGGTGGGGGCGCTGTCCTTCTTAGCTGGTTGGGCAGCGGCCTTGACCTCTACTGCTGCTGGGGCGGCGGCCTTCTCGGACGACTTTTTAGAAACCAAGTTACCACCCACGTAAAAATCTGCAAGAATACAGAACACAATTGACTTGGTGATTTTTTTATCTGGATGCATTTGAATGAGTGTGGCGCTCTATCATGCTATAAGGGACGTACTTGTGTAGTCACTAGAAGCCACCCATTCTATGCGTAATCTTAATTTGCCACTTCTGGCGTAATCTTATTCCAGAAAAAGAAAAGAGAGAAAGAAGAAGTGGGTGCGGGGCCAGAGCTCACGATATATACAGCAATGTTACAAACTTACAGTGGTGCCATCTCGAGGATAGGTATCACCTGGAAACTGATTAAGATTACGCCAGAAGTGGCGAAAACTGAGTAAGATTATGCCAGAAGTGGCGATTTTAAGATTACGCACAGAATTAGCGGCATCTAGTGGCTACGCGAGTTCGTCCTGACCTGCATCTATCATGGCTGTCTTGTCTATGGAGAAAGCTGGTCTAATGTTGGCTATTTTCTCATCCTGTTACAAATTCCTCACTGACATGGAGATAAAAATAATCAAATTGGCAGAGACCCTACCAAAGGACATAAGGCTAATGTGGACAGTTATTTGGCATATAATATAATCTTAGATCATGAAATATTATTGGAATTTTTACCAGAAAAAGACTCCTGGTTCCACTTGGGGAGAGTTTCATAAAGCTTAAACAAGACAATCACTGGTAAAACAGTTCATGTCCCTCTCACCAGGGGGGGAGCACCTGTGATGACCTGTTACCTGCTTCACTAGTTTGGATACCAACCGCTAGGTGCAATAGTAGCGTTTGGAACAACGTAAAGTCGGCCATTTTGAAATACCAAGGTTTCCTACTATTTCTGCTGGCTCAACTCGCTCCATATAAGGGATGAAGATTGACAGAGGTCACGTGACTTTGGCTGGTGTATCCTCGCGCGACCTGCAACTGCTAAGCCTGTGTGCACATACACTACAATGTAGTCCCCTAGTTTTACCACCAGAAATCTCATATTCTTCACTAAAAAAGTATCAACCCCGATTAAAACCATCTGAGAAAGCAATATTTTATATGATTATGCCATAAGAAGGCTTGTTATAGGTACATTCTAAACTAAAATCGGACCACATTTTCAGAAGTGGCAGTTGGGATTTCGAAATGTTGTTTACAAACAAGGCTAGCTGTCATCTTTGTCAAAAGCTATATTAGAGGAGATGCAGTCTACTTTGGAGTAGACATAAACATTGGAATGTTATTTGATGAGGAAGGCACAGTTAAATGGCAGTGTCATAGATTCAGAGGATAAGTAGGAAAATTTGACAGATGGAAACACATGGACCAGGGGCGTGGCAAGGGGGGGGGGGACGGGGGGGACATGTCCCCCTCGCTTTTGACCAACCCCGAAAAAGGTCAAATCCCAAAGGTCAAGTAAAAAGAGGTCAAAAAGGGTCAAAATACCCCTCAGTCTCCCCTACTTTGAAACTGCTTGCCACGCCCCTGTGGACAGAGCTGATTCTATTTTTAGACCAGCCAATGAAAATACTCAAATCACCCAACCAACCAGTGGGTTGGAGTGGACTCCCTGCACACACGGGGACTAACTGTAGCCATAGAGCGACCGATAGGAGAGACATCTACTGTTAGTGACACGAACTACTGCTTCACTTCCTGGGCTGTAGAGGGCACTCCTGACAATAGTTCAGGCATGTGCCACCAGGGCAGGTGGGAATCTATGCATGATACATTGATGATGTATGCTTCCTGTCATCATGATGCATGAATGCAGCACTGGTGAGCAACTCGCCAGGGTAACTTTCATGCATCATGTAGACCCTACAGGAATGTATCAAAGCCTTAGGGTTGGCACTACGGATGCTTTAAATGCAGCCATGGGGAGTTAGGGAGTGATCATTTTTTAACAATAGGGGGGGGTAGTTTTCCGCGCGGAGCATGCAAATTTCATCCCCCTGGTCAACGGGTCGAAATTTTTTACCCTCCCCCCCTATGGGTCGAGAATCGGGGCGAGGGCGGGCCCTTTGAAGCATAGTAACACGCGGGCTTTTTGGCCCAAAACAGGATAACTTTTTTTGCCCCCCCCCCCCCAAGAGGGGTCCAAATTTGTTACACCCCCCCGTCAAGGGCTCCAAATTGTTTTGCCCCCCCCAAAAAAACAACCCCCCCCTGTTGATAAAAAAGGATCACTCCCTTAGTTACCAGGGCTGCATTCATGCATCACATGACAACCAAGGGTATGATGCATTAAGGCATCATGCCGCCCTTAACAAGTAAACGACTTACCCGAGTTGCTGTCCTCGACGGCGTTCTGGTTGATGACGTTGAGCAGCTCGTCCAGGGTTTCCTCCTTCTCCACCAGGGCGCGCATCTGTAGCTGCTTCAGCTTGTTGTGGAGGTTGACACCAGAGGGAGCCACCTTGTGTGGAGGCAACATGGCCGCCGCCTTGCCTGGCTTACTCACCACCTGCAGTGTTAAAACAACGGTCAAACTGAAACAGGTGCCTGGACACAAAGCATTGGTTTTTAGCAGCATCTTTCACATTTTCTGTGATGGCGACATTAATTTTGTTAAAATCTTAGGATAGGATTTGCAGGATAATTATCTGTGGGCAGGTGAGGAGCTGAGGAGAAAGGTACATCTTAACTGTGGGTATAAGGCCCGGGCATTATGCCGCTATAAACTAAATTGGAATTATCCCCACACCGCCAAGTGAGGCGGGAACCTTGGACTGTTGGTGGAAGTACACTGTGTTACCCGGGGCTGGCAGTGGACTGCCCCCTAGTGAGAATATATTGAACTGAACTGTGGCTAATCCTTAACCGGTGCAGTCTTGTGGTGAACACCGACCTGTGGAGTAGTGTTTATGGTGGGTGCGGTATCAGTATGAAGAAGTTACAGAAGTGCGGGGATTGTGAGAATTCACATGTCCCTAAAGGAGGCAAACCATGTCCCTACATGTCGCTGGCTAAAGTAGCAGCTGTGGCGGCGGGTTCAGACGTAGAAGATTGGATCTTGTTTGTGGACTTCGATCGTATACGGGTGGACAATGAGGCCTATACCGGTGAAAAAGCAGAGAAGCCCATACAGGGCCACGGACTGGTTAATGAGTTCTTGGTAGAATGCCGTGAGTCCAGGAAATTCATGCAGCAACAGATGGCGGTGATAGCTGGCATGGTGCAGGGATTATCGGGGTTGAGTGGTGCCGGGCAAGGTGTCATGGCGCCCACTCTCCCGCCACAATGTCTTGACAAAGTATGACTTCATACACGAATCGTCGGCGGAGGAGTGACCCCGGGCAGGCCGTACATGCCTGATGTTAGCTCCGCCCTGGTGAGTGTAGGAGGAACTAGATTGTTGTTGGTGGATATACCACAGTACCCCCTATGAGTGATTACTGTCAACATACATATTTAACAGGTTTAATAGCACTTTGACTGATATAGGTTGATTTTATCATTAACCTCTCATGAGCGTGCACATCTGGTTAAATCTGTAATTTATAAGTTGATTAGATGAAGATGTGCATTGGAAGAGCCCCAGATATAACCCACCAGAACCAGGCAGGCAGCTTTAGACAGACCAGGACCACCAGAAGTGCCATGCATTACCATTAAGGTGTGTGCCCTGCATGGTAACAGGCTGGTAAATGGTCTGGTAGGTGTTTCACCTCTATAAAGGATGTTCATCAGTTTCTCTAAAAGTTTAGATAACTAAAAATTGTTCTGTCCCCCCCCCCTTTTGAAACACGTGCCCCCCCCCCCCTCTACAGTTTTTGTTTGTCCCCCAACCCCTCTAAAGGAACCGAAATTCTACTCACCGTCCGTGACCGGCCACGACTGATAGAGTTGGATTTGGAGTTGAGCTGATCGGACTCCATGAATTCCTGTAGGATTATACAAAGACATGATGTAAGTGATAATTCTCTTTATTCTCTAAAACATGAGATGGTCCCAGGTTCGGTATAGACATATACAGCCGAACAAATATAGGCTACAAATATCTAGGCTATATATCAATTTTAGATTGAAATACCCTGATATCAATATGTGTCCTCAACAATGGTTACTGCACTTCTATACACTGATATTCCTTGGCTCCCTATAGGACCAATCTCTCAGTCACTAGTACCCAACCTAGTTAGTTATTTTTTGGCTCCCTATACGACCAACCTAGGCAAGTTATTATCGTCAGGTTGGTCAGTACTGACCAACCAACCTTAGTCTTTTAATTTATAGGGGGAGCCACTGAGTGGTCATCATAGTATCTTACAGGTGGCACCAACTAGTGGTATACAACTTAGATACACACCAATGATGAACCTAGGTTAGCCACTACTGACACTGACCCGTCAGCCATTTTTGAATATAACGTTGCCATTGTGAGATGACGAACCTAGGATAGTCTGTAACCCTGTAAACCTTTTTCAGTGTAGCCTGAGGTGGTCCACATAATGAACACTACCCAGAGGGCACAGAATTCAGTTCCACGTTGAATCAACGTTGAATCAACGTTGAATCAATATTGAATCAACATTGTCAACCTGTTTTCAACGTTTATTCAATGTTCTGTGCCCACTGGGTATGGCCACCGTGCAGAACACCCCCAGCTACGGAAGTGCAGTGACCACTGTAGAGGGCACTTTTAAGTAGAACTTTGTGTGTATTTCTAATTGGTTGGCAGAGCAGAGCTACGCTACGCTAATTGGCACTTTTGTCCGAAAAAAACCAGCTTAAGGCAAACAAAGGTTTGTTTGAGGTCCCGACCGTGCCTTTATAAACAATTTATTGGAGACATTTTGGTGTTTTAATTTTTTTCTCCCAGATTTTCTTCCCATGTTACCTGAAACAAACCTTTTTTTTGCCTTACCCAAGTACAACCCAAAATAGCCTCATTATGCATTGCTGTGATGGGAAGTGATCTGAGGTGAATCCGCTGTAACCGCCTGACAAATGGCTTATGGCTATATCCCTAATTACAGTCAGTTGAATATATTACCCCTGATTGGTTAGGACGGCATGAATATCAATAAGGCTCCCATGATGCAGTTAACCCGATGTGATTTTGTTGGGTCCTGGTCGGTAGTTACGTTCCCACCCTGCGCCATGTTGTCTTCCACTAAAAGTTGGTCAGCTCATCCCCAATTGAGACAGGCAGGCCTATGTGCAGCAGCAAAGCTGCTGGTTATACACTTAACCTTTCTTGATGATGCCCATTATAGATTCTAGGCTATACATACATCACACTGTGATAAGCTGGTTTGCCATTTTTGTAGGTGTACAGTAGATACTACTGTAGATGTACAATTTTATTGTAGGTAAACAGTAGCATCTACTGTAAATATACAGTAGATTCTACTGTAAATCCACTCTACAGTAGATTCTATTGTAGATTTACGGTAGATTCTACTGTTTACCTACACTGCACACCTGGGATAGCTCGCCTAGGTCAGTCTTAATTATCTTAAAATTAGTCTTAACCTATATTTATCCTATCTTAGACTATACAGTCCATAGTAGGATAGGCTATTCGACTAGTATGTAATGATTAAGACATTTTATGATGTAAGATTAAGATTGCGCTATTAACGTTTGTCCGCGTACCTGGGAGAGCTACCCCGTATTTGCCCTACACTAACCATTAACAGTGTACAGGAGAGAGTGGGCAGATGAATCTCTAGCTGGCTAATAGAGTGCTGAAGTCTCACAATACACTTTCCCAATTCCAACTAAAAATAACTGGTGGGCGATAATATGAGGTGCCCTTGAGGGCCCGGAAGTTGCACTCAAGTGTCAAGACTAATGTGCCATATTAACCTAATTCCGATTAAGATAGGTCACAAGTCCTATCACCACCTCGGGGTAGTGTGGACTGGTCATATCCGCTTTGTTAGGATATTTGGTTGGAGAAAAGCCTGAGGTCCTACTCCTAGAGTATTTAAATAGTCATGTGATTCTATATATATATATAGAGGCATGTCCTGGAGAGGTAAATCGATTTTGATTTAAAGGAAATATACTTTTCTGTGTTGCAAAATGTAGAAAAAATACAATTTTCTAGATTTGTGTTCTTCCCCTAAATCGGTTATGGCTCTTCAGTTTCACCTATGGCAATTAATAACTTTGGATTGATTGTGTTACTAATATTATTGGTCAATTTCTCAAGAAGTTGAAAAATGTTGAAAAAATAGGGATTTTCCCATAGCTGGCTATTGTTAATGGTGTCCTATCTTCAATTGCCAAAGATTCTCGAGAATAATGAACCTTCCTAGTGATATGTTCAATGGTGAAATATTCTGAAATTCTTGAGTTATGACACAAGAATAGCACGAGTTTGCTTGAGATTTAGTTTGCAGGTATTACCAAAGACAGGTGCACGGAAGAAGAGGTAACCTCCTTAGGGAGTGGTCATTATTTAACCGCTGAGTGGGGGGAGGGAGGGGGGGGGGGGGTTGACAGTCATTTCCCAGGTAACAAGGGTATATTGGGCCAATGTCGGCAATGATCGATTCCATCGCAATCATTATACCAACCGTGGCCCATTGTAGGTATTGCATACATCGGTTCAACATACAAATTACAATGATGGCCCACCCTTGGCAATTCTGATAATGGGCCATCACTGAGTTGACCGCTGGGCCAGTTCTGGTCCATGCTTGATATTGCTGATATTGACCCAGTGTTGGGACATATCAGGGCCATCATATTATTTCTGATGTTGGACCAACATCAATTCTAACTACATTTGTCCAATATTGGCTGTGAATTACACCAGGGGGATTCAATGTTGCCTGAAGAATTTCTTACAGGATGGCTCCTACTATGCCATCATATGAGTTATAAACGTGATCCTCAGTGTGCTCTATATGTGTAAAGGTCAGAGGAAGTTCATGCATGAAATTTGATATCCTAAAGTGCCATTTACTGCATGACACCCGTGGGACTTTATCAAAAGTAACTTGAAGACACCTAATGTGTGGGTAATGGAGTTAGATAAGTTCTAAATCATAGTAATACAGTTTGTATTATTTCTAACCATTTTGGGATAGAGATCAAGATGGATTAAAAAGACAGAAATGGCTTTTTCTAAACTGATGATACTTGACTGTCCCTCCCTTCAGACAGTTCCATAATAGCGCAGTTCCATAAAAGTGCAATTCCATAATAGTGCAGTTTCATAATAGTGCAGTTTCATAATAGTGCAGTTCCATAATAGTGCAGTTTCATAATAGTGCACAGATATCACTTCACATTATTTAAACACCACAGAACATGTACCAGGTGTATATGTAAGGCAACTAAAAAAAAAGGTGGTTTCTCATCACCAAGGTGGGCTAAAATGTATAGAATATTATACGTTTTTTGTGACCAAATTTCACGATTTAGTAGTTAAGAATTTATTGATCTTTAAAAGTGGGGAAAATGTAAGTTATTTTTATCCCACTGCATTATTGGCAGTATTAGCTTTAATTTGGTACCAAATATGCCAATATTTGCACATTTTTATCATGTTTTCATCCTAAATTAGCAAAAAAAATGCGCACGGTGATGAGAAACCATTTTATTCTTTTGAGTGGCCTAAGTGGAGATAGATTCCTGACCTGTAACAATGACAATACTCTCCTGTGTCACAGCTGTGTTTCTCCCCCAGGCGGTTTCACAGTACTGACTAACCCCTTCAACCTATCGTCACCTGACTCCATGCATTACGATGACAAGGCCATTTAACTCAAGCACTGTATGACTCTTGAGGGAATCACTGACCATTCTCTGACCTCACCATACTGAGAAATACAAGTCCGGACATCATATCTCCAAGTTCCGCGAATCACAACACAATGTCCAGATTTAGCACTTGAGGCTGTGTCTCATGAGATTGATACAATTGAAACGTCTTTGACCGAGTCGCAGATATGCCAGGAAATTTGTAATAAATAGTGTTAAAATATCCATTAACCTTTTCCCCCTATTTCTGTCTACATAGCCCCCATTTCACTCCTTTTGGATCTTGCTGATCATCCAGTCAAAGGCGTCACATGCGCAAAGACGACACCCAGTCAAAGACATTTCAATTGTACCAATATCATGAAACACAGCCTTGATTGTTCTGGCTTGTTCTTAGAAATGGTAATTATCTGCGGTTTGTTCTTAGTAATGGTAACTATTGGCGGCTTGTTTTTAGAAATGGTAATTATCGGTGGCTTGTTCTTAGAAATGGTAATTATCAGCGGCTTGTTCTTAGAAATGGTAATTATCGGTGGCTAGTTCTGACAAATGGTATAATTTGCTATGGTGATATTTGCATAATTATGCCCTGATTTTATGAACGTCAAGCTGGCCCCACCTTTGACCTCTGTCAAGGTGGGGCCAGCTGTTTAAAGTATTTCTGGTGCACTTGGTGCTGTGGTATTAAACTGTGGATGGGTACCACGGATAAATCCCCCCCAATATATGGGGGAAGTGATGTGTTCATGACCCCAATAAGATACCAGCGATGTCGCTCGGACGCATCTGAGGAGGAGTTGGGGCCAGCTTGTATGTAACCATGGTAATCTGTTATATCTATATTATTGGTTGCTATGGCATGTGTATATGATGTATGATAACATCCTGTGCTGGTACAACACAGACCTCAAGTCCAATACTTTAGTATGGGGTGGGCGCATGGCCAGTTTATACGAAAACCTGCCAGACACAGGCTATAGCCGGCTAAATGCCTGCTGGTCCGGCAGAAATTCTATGTCTGCCAGCCCCAATGACTGGCTATGATCTTGATCTACATGCCAGATTTTGCGGCGTGTGAATCGGACCATTATTAAGGTCTCTAGAGAGTAAACTAGAATGCCTGAATAGTTTGTAGAAAGTTACCCAAAAGTATACAAATTGTAATTGTCAAAATTATTTGAATATACCAGTAGCCTCTATTTATCAACATTTCCTATGGAAATTCTGGCCTTATAATACATTTCTAGATAAAATCATGTATCCGGGCCTGCAAACATTTAGCAGGGCCTGCAGAATAACAAATCTGCAGGACCGAATGTCCTGCAAGCCAAAAGACTTTTCGTATAGACTGGCATGGCTCCTGGTGATATTCAGGGCGTCACTGCTGTGAAATATGCCGGGACTACGCGTTTAACCCCGGTGAGCCTAGAGGGGCCTCTGAGCAAGTCCAGAGGTCGAGGGGCTCTGCCCAGTCGCACCGCAGCTGGTGACTCTCTGGGTGACTCTCTGGCTGACCTAAGGGAGTCAACTAGGGGATTCATATGACCCAGAGAGCTATATGACTCCCCAGTTGGCTATATGACTCCCTTTTGATGCTGTTTCTTTTCTCTGTGTTGAAGCTTGACCGTCATGGTTGAAGTGAGGCCAAAATCACTTTTGGATATAGTTTAGTTTTCATTCACAAGAGGGCTCTTAAGGGCTGGGAGCTCAGCTCTTACAGGCACAAGATAGGGTGAATATGTTGTAGCTGGACAATGCTCATGGTCCCCTGTCCAAACACTGCTGCCCTCTGGTGGAACTCTTATTTTAGTCCATGTATGGAAAATGCTGAACTTATTCCCTGACGGCCCAGCTTTAAGTCTGTGGACCATTCTGAGGGGAGATCGGCAGAGTAATGTCCTCTCTGTGCAGCTCCAGTCAGAGCCACAGGAAGTTCTCTATTGCTGCTGTGGGAGATTTCTATTTTTTTGGTAGCAAGTTGTGACCCTACATGTGGTTGCCATCCAAGGGGACCGGCAGACGAGGGACGTGTGGGCAACCCTGAAACTTCATTATTTTTGTGGAAAGCCACTCATCTCCACAGAGAGGGCTTGATGCATAACTTCCTCTGAACCCGGTACCATCGTAGGAAGCCAGACATTAGGCTTGGGAGAGAGAAATTTTCACCAAAAGATGTGACTATACATAGGTAAAAATTGACACACGCAACACGGGGACACGGGGGGTTCTTAAATTCGACACGCGCGACACAGCACCTTTCAAAATCGATGGACACAATATTTTAGAGTGATTTGTATAAGATAAAAATTGACACGCCGACACAGCACCTTTGCTAAAATTCGACACGGTCATAAGTCTGGGCACCCATGTATAGTCACAAAAAAAATAGGCCTACCCAAGTTGTGACCATACATGTCGTTGCATGTGCATTCTGGTATAGACAGACTATGGTGTTTTTACAAAATAGCTCTAGACGTGTAGTTATTATCTATCTCGTAAACTTAAAATGCCAATAAGTAAGGTGCCCAGCACCCTTACATTGCATTTAGTTCCATTACAAAGGTTGCCATATTTTAAGAATTATCGCTTCAACGAGGCACAGCGCAAATGTCTGAAAGTAAGATTTTCTTATTTCAATGGAACCGCTTCTTCATTGAGAGATGTTATATGAATCTCTTAGTAACTAATATCCAGGACAAATATTATTGTTGTATTACTATTGACATTTTGTTCTTTCTTTCTGATTTATTTGGAATCGTCTTTTAATTTCAATATATTCAGATGTTTTTTTGGTAATTATATGGATGAATAACTATTAGGCAATGCTCATTTTCTAACAACAGGGCCGGTAACATATTTTATACTCTTGACCGCGGGAGTGGGTGGCCTGGATAACCATATATCAACCCCTCTTGGGGGGGGGGGGATTTCACCTGAGCCCTTCTCTGCTTCAAATGGGGCATAACTGCTCCAAATGTAAGTGTATTTTCAAAGATGATCTTCTCAAACAAATACACCTATAAAACTCAAACAAATTAGTTTAAAACACGCAAGATTGAGGGGTAAAAATTGTCTAGGGGTTGTGTGCTCGCCCAAAATCTAACCCCCAGTTGTTAAGAAAAAGAGCACTTCCTTATGAATACTTTACCTTTAAGACTTATAATTAAATAACACACGGTTATTGCCAGGGGTACATATAATCTAAAGTCTTTATTCAGTCACACAAAACCAAGATGGCTGATATGTGTTGATAAACAATAAAACATCTTTAAAGAGGTTGAGGGGAGTTTACTAAAGCCTTTTCATGAAGTGATTTCACATTGTCAATTACTTATTTAGCACTCACAATTGTCAGCTATGTATTAGACATTCACATATACACACAATAATATATCACAATTACATATGGTTCATGACCTTCTTGTATCTTAAAGCTGAATTGCTATTATGGTAAGGGTATCGGACATCACTTATTAGTTGTTACTGATTTAAGATCCCAACAGAATAGAATAGCAGTAAAGCTATTGACAACATATATGTAGTTTCTAGAATAGCACAAGTATATAATCATAATTTAATAAATCAAAATAGCAAGTATCCAAATATCTTTGTCCTATTAATACTGTGGTGAAATTCAATGTATAGAAAGCTTTTGATGAAGACTAAGAATGTAAATAGCTAGCCTTCTTACAAACCAATCAAATCAGAGAAATCAATTCCATCATATCTGAACTCCCATCATAACCATTGTTTGCTTATTATATAGCATAGCTTAAAAAAAAAAGGCTAGCTGCTCATCAAATGGATGTACTATATCATTTAATGATTGACATTCTCCTAGGCATAAGACCATAACTGGTGTAATTTGGGTCCACTTTGAACAAATGTTGTTTTCGGGCGCGGTGTTTTGAATGAGATGAGAGACATCAGGTGCGTAGCTGCGGGTAAGTTGTAAGTTAACTTCCAGGTTGTATCCTCCTTCCACATTTTGTAACCTGAGGAGAAGAGAAACATCTTGTAGTAAAGAAATCACGGAGATCAACTGAAGAACACCTTTAACCGTTTAAGGACTGATGTCTCTAAAAGATGAAATTTGTCCTCAGGATGCACCAATGCAGCCTAGGGCTGCATCGGTGCATCATGCCGACCCTTCAGGGGTATCTCAACCCTGTAGGGCCGGCATGATCCTTGAATACAGCACTGGCGAGTTACTCACCAGGGCTGCATTCATGCATCATGACAACCAAGGGCATGATGCACTATGCTGCCTTTAAAGGGTTTAAATGGACTTCGTTCAGCAGCTTGAAGCACCTTTAACTAACTTTTTTCAGATTAAAGTTTCTGTTCAAAAGCTGCTTTAAAAGGCTTTTAATGAACTTTAATTTGTGCTGAAGGTTGCTTAAATGGGATAGTTCATGCAGTGTATGATATAGACCAGATTAAGGTGGGTCGCTACCTCTTGAATATGGACATACTGCGCAGGTATCTGCGCATATAGCTTAAATGTATCAGAATGAGCTAATATTACAGTGTCTGATACATATATATGCTGATTAAGCCATGTTAAAAAATTGGGAGATTTCGAGCAAAATTGAGGGTTCTATTGGACTTTGCATATTTGACATATCTAAAGCTAATGATATTTGCTATTTTTATCAAAAGTTAGAACATTGAAACTATATATCAATAAATCATTATCTAGAATGATATAGGTCTCATTAAGATACTTAGAAAAACCAAGGGTATCAATTGTAGCCATTTTCTACCCTGATTCTAGCCATTTTACACTTTATTTTTAGCTTTAAATGTAAGATTTAGACCGATTTTGATATATTTTTTAACTTCAAAGGCCAAAAAACCTAAAAATATGCCCGGGACCCCCTATCAAAATCACTTTCATATGTAAGCAAATGATCTGAACTATTTTCTGAGAAAGTTTAAAAAATTTCTGTTAATTCTGAATACCATTTTTAGCCAATAACGCTACAAAATGAGAGCAATTTATTCCTTTTCTTCCCCAAAACATCATATGTTTACCCAGAATTCCATGGCATACAACTGTAAAATTAATTTTGCAGTAAAGTGGAACATATAGCCATTTCACATGTGAAGTTTTACATTTCTGTGCATAATGGTTGATATTCAAAAGAATTATTGAAGTTTTCACACTTTTTTCTTATTTTTAGAGAAAAATTCAAATACTTTAATTTTTCAAAATTCTGTATTTTAAAAAGTAGGTCGCGACCCCCCATTTTTCTTTTCATTTTCTGTTTCTATATGATTCAGACTGTCTTTAGAAAAAAAATAGAGACATTCTGTTAACTTTGATCAAAGGGTAGCGACCCACCTTAAGTTGCGTTTAGGGAGTGGTCATACTTTAACAACAGGGGGGGGGTTGTCGGATTCGGGGGGGGGCCAACTAAATTTGGACCCCTTTTTAAGCGAAAAAGCCAGCGGTTACTAC
Source organism: Harmothoe impar (assembly GCA_947462335.1). NCBI lineage: Eukaryota > Metazoa > Annelida > Polychaeta > Phyllodocida > Polynoidae > Harmothoe > Harmothoe impar. Next base: position 8,791,805 of record OX381705.1, on the reverse strand, counting down.
AGCTCAAATGGTTTGGCCGCACTAAATTTTGGGGGACCAAAAAAATTCAATGGGGGGTTCAAAAAAAGTTCAACCTGCTCGCGCGAAAATCCACCGCCCCCCCCTCCTGTTGTTCAAAAATGCCCACTCCCTTACCTTTAGGTGTGCTTTCCCCTCGTGCTGAGATTACTGCTGCTTGGCAGGGGCACTGTCCTTCTTAGCTGGTTGGGCAGCGGCCTTCACCTCTGCTGCTGCTGGGGCGGCAGCTTTCTCGGACGACTTTTTAGAAACCAAGTTACCACCCACGTAAAAATCTGGAAGAATACAGAAGACAATTGAGTTGGTGATTTTTGATCTGGATGCATTTGAATGAGTGTGGCGCTCTATCATGCAACAAGGGACGAACTTAACGCCGCCCATTCTATGCGTAATCTTAAATCGCCACTTCTGGCGTAATCTTATTCCAGAAAAAGAAAAGAGAGAAAGAAGAAGGGGATGCGGGATATATACAGCAATGTTACAAACTTACAGTGGTGCCATCTCGAGGATAGGTATCACCTGGAAACTGATTAAGATTACGCCAGAAGTGGCAAAAACTGAGTAAGATTACACCAGAAGTGACGATTTTAAGATTACGCACAGAATTGGCGGCGTCTAGTGACTATGCGAGTTCGTCCCCAGGTGCATCTATCATAGCTGTCTTGTCTATGGAGAAACCTGGTCTAATGTTGCCTATTTTCTCATCCTGTTACAAATTCCTCACTGACATGGAGATTAAAATAATCAAATTGGCAGAGACCCTACCAAAGGACATGAGGATAATGTGGACAGTGACTTGGCATATAATATAATCTTAGGTCATGAAATATTACTTGAATTTTTACTAGAAAAAGACCCAACGGTATGTGGCTTCTGGTTCCACTTGGAGAGAGGTACATAAAGCATAAACAAGACAATCACTGTAAACAGTTCATGTCCCTCTCACCAGGGGGGAGTACCTGTGATGACCTGTCACCTGCTTCACTTCCTAGGCTGTAGAGGGCACTCCTGACAAATAGTTCAGGCATGTGCCACCAGGGCAGGTGGGAATCTATGCATTATACATTGATGCTGTTTGCTTCTTGTCATCATGATGCATGAAGGCAGCACTGGTGAGCAACTCGCAAGGGTCACTTTCATGCATCATGTAGACCCTACAGGAATGTATCAAAGCCTTAGGGTTGTCACTACGGATGCTTTAAATGCAGCCATGGGGAGTTACTCGCCAGGGCTGCATTCATGCATCATGACAACCAAGGGTATGATGCATTTAGGGATCATGCCACCCTTAAAGAATAAACGACTTACCCGAGTTGCTGTCCTCGACGGCGTTCTGGTTGATGACGTTGAGCAGCTCGTCCAGGGTTTCCTCCTTCTCCACCAGGGCGCGCATCTGTAGCTGCTTGAGCTTGTTGTGGAGGTTGACACCAGAGGGAGCCACCTTGTGTGGAGGCAACATGGCCGCCGCCTTGCCTGGCTTACTCACCACCTGCAGTGTTAAAACAACGGTCAAACTGAAACGGGTGCCTCAACACAAAGCATTGGTTTTAATAGCAGAATCCTAATAACATTGTCTGTGATGCATGTGGGGACGAACTGACCTAGTCACTAGACGCCACCCATTTTACCTGTAATCTTAAAATGCCCAGTTTTCCTGTAATCTTATTCAGTTTCCAGGCCTATCCTCTAGATGGCAGCACTGTAAGTTAGTAAATTTTTTGTATATATCGGGGGCTCTGCCCCGGCACCCCCCCTTTCTTTCTCTCTTCTTTTTGAAGTTGAAGTTGAAATTTTCCTTTATCTATCCTGGAGTATTACATTAGCCTAGGGCATGTTTTCATAATATTCCAGCTCATGGGTTCAATCAGAACATACATTATCTTAAGTATAATTTACATGGTAGGTCCTTGTGGACGAGTTATGTTACATTTAATACAAAAATCCGAGAAGGTGTGTCTGATGTTATGACACATCTTTATAAAATTGTAACAGAACTAAAACCGAACCTATCTACCCCTAAAGGATGGGACGAAACAATGAGGCCATCTCGAGAAATGGAGGGAATCATAAAGATTACTGGAAAAGTGGGCAATTTAAGATTACCGGAAAAGTGGGCATTTTGGTCAGTTCGTCCCTTGTTGCGTCTGTTATGGCTACATTAGTTAAAAGCCTAGAATAGGATTCACAGGATAGTCATCTGTGGGCAGCTGATGACAAAGGTACGTCTTGATAGACGGGGTCAGAACTTTTTTGTCTCCCACCCCCTCTAGACTGGGGTCGAAATTTTTACTCACCGTCCGTGACCGGCCACGACTGATAGAGTTGGATTTGGAGTTGAGCTGATCGGACTCCATGAATTCCTGTAGGATCAGACAATAACATGATGAAAGGGACAATTCTCTTTATTCTCTAAACCATGAGATGGTCCCAGATTCGGTATAGACATGTACAGCAGAACAAATATAGGCTACAAATATCTAGGCTACATATCAATTTTAGATTGAAATACCCTGAAATAAATATGTGTCCTCGACAATGGCTACTGCACTTCCATACACTGATATTCCTTGGCTCCCTATAGGACCAATCTCTCAGTCACTAGTACCCAACCTAGTTAGTTATTTTTTGGCTCCCTATACGACCAACCTAGGTGAGTTATTATTGTCAGGTTGGTCAGTACTGACCAACCAACCTTAGTCTTTTAATTTATAGGGGGAGCCACTGAGTGGTCATCATAGTATCTTACAGGTGGCACCAACTAGTGGTATACAACTAAGATACACACCAATGATGAACCTAGGTTAGCCACTACTGACTGACCCGTCAGCCATTTTTATATACAACGTTGCCATTTTGATATGACAAACCTAGGATAGTCTGTACTGACTAACCCTTTAAACCCCTTAAACCTTTTTCAGTGTAGCCTGAGGTGGTCCACATAATGAACACTATGGCCACCGTGCAGAACACCCCCAGCTACGGAAGTGCAGTGACCACTGTCGAGGACACTTTTAAGTAGAACTTTGTGTGTATTTCTAATTGGTCGGCAGAGCAGATCCAGGTTGCCATAGCTACGCTAATTAGCACTTTTGACCAAAAAAAAAACTTAAGGCAAACAAAGGTTTGTTTGAGGTCCCGACCGTGCCTATATAACCAATTTTCTGAAGACATTTTGGTATCTTTAACTTTTTCTCACAGATTTTCCTCCCATGTTACCTGAAACAAACCTTTTTTTTACCTTGCCCAAGTACAACCCAAAATAGCCTTATTAGGCATTGGTGTGATGGGAAGTGAGCTGAGGTGAATCAGCTGTAACCGCCTGACACATGGCTTATGGCTATATCCCTAATTACAATCAGTTGAATATATTACCCCTGATTGGTTAGGACGGCATGAATATCGATACGGCTCCCATGATGCAGTTAACCCGATGTGATTTTGTTGGGTCCTGGTCTATAGTTACGTTCCCACCCGGCGCCATGTTGTTCTCCCACTAAAAGTCGGTCAGCTCACCCCCGATTGAGACAGGCAGGCCTATGTCTCTACATTAATCCCTCACCTGAGAGTCAGGCAGTGCCTGACCCTCAGGTGAGGGTAGTTTTAGCGACAATGACTCTCACTTTTCTGTGTGTGTAGATACTACTGTAGATGTGCAATTTTATTGTAGGTAAACAGTAGAATCTACTGTAAATATACAGTCGATTCTACTGTAAATCCACTCTACAGTAGATTCTATTGTAGATTTACGGTAGATTCTACTGTTTACCTACACTGCACACCTGGGATAGCTCGCCTAGGTGAGCAGCGCAATCTGAACACAGTCTTAATTATCTTAAAATTAGTCTTATCTTATATTAATCCTATTTTAAACTATACAATCCATTGTAGGATAGGCTATTCGACTAGTATGTAATGGGGAGCTCTGCCCCCCAATCCCCGTTTTTTTCTCTTCTGTCTTAGATTCAGACATTTTATGATGTAAGATTAAGATTGCGCTGTTAACGTTTGTCCGCGTACCTGGGAGAGCTACCCCGTATTTGCCCTACACTAACTATTAACAGTGTACAGGAGATAGTGGGCAGATGAATCTCTAGCTGGCTAATAGAGTGCTGAAGTCTCACAATACACTTTTCCCAATTCCAACTAAAAATAACTGGTGGGCGATAATATGAGGTGCCCTTGAGGGCTCAGAAATTGCACTCACGTGTCAAGACTAATGTGCCATATTAACCTAATTCCGACTAAGATAGGTCACAAGTCCTATCACCACCTCGGGGTAGTGTGGACTGGTCATATCCGCTTTGTTAGAAATGAGACATTTGGGTGGAGAAAAGCCTGAGGTCCTACTCCTAGAGTATTTAAATAGTCATGTGATTCTATATATATATATAGAAGCATGTCCTGGAGAGGTAAATCGATTTTGATTTAAAGGAAATATACTTTTCTGTGTTGCAAAATGTAGAAAAAGTACAATTTTCTAGATTTGTGTTCTTCCCCTAAATCGGTCATGGCTCTTCAGTTTCACCTATGGCAATTAATAACTTTGGATTGATTGTGCTACTAATATTATTGGTCAATTTCTCAAGAAGTTGAAAAATGTTGAAAAAATTGGGATTCTCATAGCTGGCTATTGTTAATGGTGTCCTATCTTCAATTGCCAAAGATTCTCGAGAATAATGAACCTTCCTAGTGATATGTTCAATGGTGAAATATTCTGAAATTCTTGAGTTATGACACAAGAATAGCACGAGTTCTGCTTGAGATTTAGTTTGCAGGTACATATATTACCAAAGACAGGTGCACGGAAGAAGTGTAACCTCCTTAGGGAGTGGTCATTATTTAACCGCTGAGTGGGGGAGGAGGGGGGGGGTTGACAGTCATTTCCCAGGTAACAAGGGTATATTAGGCCAATGTCGGCAATGATCGATTCCATCGCAATCATTATACCAACCGTGGCCCATTGTAGGTATTGCATACATCGGTTCAACATACAAATTACAATGATGGCCCACCCTTGGCAATTCTGATAATGGGCCATCACTGGGTTGACCGCTGGGCCAGTTCTGGTCCATGCTTGATATTGCTTATATTGACCCAGTGTTGGGACATTTCAGGGCCATCATATTATTTCTGATGTTTGACCAACATCAATTCTAACTACATTTGTCCAATATTGGCTGTGATCTACACCAGGGGGATTCAATGTTGCCTGAAGAATTTCTTACAGGATGGCTTCTACTATGCCATCATATGAGTTATAAACGTGATCCTCAGTGTGCTCTACATGTGTTAAGGTCAGAGGAAGTTCATGCATGAAATTTGATATCCTAAAGTGCCATTTACTGCATGACACCCGTGGGACTTTATCAAAAGTAACTTGAAGACACCTAATGTGTGGGTAATGGAGTTAGATAAGTCCTAAATCATAGTAATACAGTTTGTATTATTTCTATCCATTTTGGGATAGAGATCAAGATGGATTAAAAAGACAGAAATGGCTTTTTCTGAACTGATGATACTTGACTGTCCCTCCCTTCAGACAGCTCCATAATAGTGCAGTTCCATAATAGTGCAGTTTTATAATAGTGCAGTTTCATAATAGTACACAGATATCATTTCACATTATTTAAACACCACAGACTGTACCAGGTGTGTATGTAAGGCCACTCAAAAAAAAGTGGTTTCTCATCACCAAGGTCTGAAAAATTTGATGAGGGAGGCTGTTTTTTTTCTAACTAGCGGACTAAAATGTATAGGATAATATATGATGCGTTGGTTGATTAGAAACCATTTTATTTTTTTGAGTGGCCTAAGTGGAGATAGATTCCTGACCTATGTAACAACAATGACAATGCTCTCCTGTGTCACAGCTGTGTCCCTCCCCTAGGCCGTTTCATAATGCCACAGGTATATTAATGCATGGCAGATACAACCCTCTTTATGTTAAACCTGTGGGAGCTCCGTACTCAATGCCCTTATTCAGTACCATGGCCTCCAGGTTGTCCTTCTTTAGACAGTAGGGCCATGTAATAAAAACCAAACACTACTTAATAACATACATCTGATACTCATTGAAGGTGTTGTATATCACACTAAAGCCCAAAATCCACGGCAACAAGAAGCCTTGTTAAAATCGTTTCGCGCCTCTGCCGCCCCCATTTTGCTGCTATTTCACCCCTGTAACACCGTGGACTTTGGCGGCACAGCCACGAAAGAGGAGCGGCAGGGCGAAATAGTGACGAAATAGTGGCAGCAGAGAGGCAAAACCGTTTTAACGCAGGTTCTTGTCGCCGTGGATTTTGGGCTTTAGCCTTCAGCTTCATGTGATACGCCCCAGCTTCAACTCGTGAAGTATGATGTGCATGTATGTCAATGGTGTGGAGATTTGCTCGAATACAGTGTCAATGTCTCATGAGATTGGGCCAATGTGATAGTCTTTGACCGGGTGTCATCTTTGATGAGGTGACATCTTTGACTGGGTGTGGTCTTTAACCAGCAAGTTTCAAAAGGGCTGAAATGGGAGCTATGTAGACAGAAATGGGGGGAAAAGGTTAATGGATATTTTAACACTATATATCACGAAATCCCGGCATTTTAATGTACATAGCTTCCATTTTGAATCTCGCTGGTCAAAGACGACACCTAGTCAAAGACGTCACCTGGTCAAAGATGTTCACATTGGCCCAATCTCATGAGACACGGCCAGTATTGGTGAGTTAGTCACCTACATTCATGACAAGAAATACATTTAAGTGATGGGTGTCTGTTAGAGGGAATAACTGACCATTCCCTGACCTCACCATACTGAGAAATACAAGTCTAAACATCATATCACCAAGTTCCACGAATCACAACACAATGTCCAGATTTAGCACTTGAGGCTGTGTCTCATGAGATTGAGACAATTGAAACGTCTTTGACCGAGTCGCAGATATGCCAGGAAATTTGTAATAAATAGTGTTAAAATATGCATTAACCTTTTCTGTGTCTATAATTACCCCATAATTATATAAGTATAATGCTGCCGGTATGATTAGTCACTGTTGGCTATTATGTATTATTTCATGGTGAATACGGCCTGTCAAGGTTAAAGCAATGGGAAGGCCGTTCCCCAGGGAAGCGTGAAATAACCCTAGGTCGTATTTCACGCTGTAGCCATATTTCACGCTCCTAAGGGTCACGTGATCATGGGTAGATTCAAAACAACAGTCCAGTGTCATTATCATTGTAAAACCTTGAAATAACCATGAAAAACATGAAATAAATACAGAGCGGCACTTAAAAGTGCCCTCGTCAGTGCTTATTGCACTTGTGGTGCTTGGGCCGTATTGCACTAGGCCTACGGCCAGCGTGCAATACGACCCAAGCACCACTCGTGAAATAACCACAAACTCAGTCCCTTTAGCGTGCAGCTCTGTCTATATACTTAGGTTTCTACTAAGCCTTCCCGGCCTGCTGGCTCTGTATGCCCCAGGTCAGGGTCAAGGTTGTCCTTGTTCACTGGACCATTACCACTACAGGGATCCACACCTGTGTATTTTGTGTTTTACTTGGGCCAGTTGGGCTTACCCATATAGGATGTGGTCCTTTTTGTCCAGGGCTACCAGTGGGCGCCCAGATATGTCAGCCCAGGAAAAACCTTTTTTTCCCATAATACATTGTAAATACTGTGAAAGTACTTATTTTTACGGGTGTAAATGTTCGCTGAGGTGGCAAAAAAGACTAATTCGCGGGTATTTAATCTATACTGTAGCATATAAGAATTTCGCGGATTTTTCACTTCCGTGAATATAGCGAAAATACATACCCAGCGAAATAAAGTACGACCACAGTATTTCGGAACATACTGAAATCTGATTTCCCTCAAGAAATTACCATTTACTGTACATTTTTATAATGTGTGCCAAATCTGGGCTAGGGCTTGGCACTTTGAATCTTGACTGACCCCTCTGGGCTCCCACTGGTAGCCCTGGACAAAAAAGACCAAACCCAAGGGTGGGCATATCAGCAACTCGCCAGGGCTGCATTCATGCATCATGATGACCAAGGGCATGATGCATCAATGCATTATGCCACCCCTAAAGGGGTTTAAAGGGTTCACAGAGAAAAGAAACAGCGTTAAAAGGGAGTCCGGGTTGCCTCCAGAATGACTCCCCTGTTTAGGGGAGTCCAGGTCGCCCAAGGGAGCCTGGGTGACACTCTGGCTGACCTAAGGGAGTCAACTAGGGAGGTCATATGACCCAGAGAGCTATATGACTCCCCAGGTGGCTATATGACTCCCTTTTGACGCTGTTTCTTTTCTCTGTGTTAAAGCTTGACCATCATGGTTCTTTTGGATATAGTTCAGTTTTCATTCACAAGTGGGCTCTTGAGGGGAGCTCAGCTCTTACATACACAAGATAGGGTGAATATGTTGTAGCTGGACAATGCTCATGGTCCCCTATCCAAACACTGCTGCCCTCTGGTGGAACTGTTATTTTAGTCCATGTAGGGAAAAAGCTGAACTTATTCCCTGACATCCCAGCTTTAAGTGAGATGAGTAGACTGTACCTGTAGAGAAGCGGCCTTGACATTGACGAGTTTATAGAGGAGCGTCTCATACTCCCATCCTACAGCGTCCTTGTACTGAGAAGCCTCCGGTACCGTGATCTGTTAAAAATGAGTAAAATTATTTCATGGTCAATACGGACTGTCAAGGTTAAAGCAGTCGGAGGGCTGTTCCCCACAGGAGCGTGAAATAACCCTAGGTTGTATTGCACGCTGTGGCCGTATTTCACGCTCCTGAGGGTCACGTGACCTGCATGAAATTCAAAATGGCGGCAGACGGAAGTAAACAAACACCGCAGAAGTTAACAAACATCGTGGAAGTTGACAAACTTGTTTGTTTGCCAACTATTTGCTGTAAATACCCTGAAATAAACACAGAGCGTCACTCAAAAGTGACCTCTTCACTGGTTACTTCACTCGCCATGCTTGGGCCGTATTGCATTAGGCCTACTGCAAGCATGCAATACGGCTCAAGCACAGCTCGTGAAGTAACCAGTGACTCGGTCACTTAAGCGTGCAGCTCTGTCTATATACGTACAATGAGATTTGTCAAATGCAGGCATTGCTCAAAGTTAGACAGGTATATGCTTGTACAAAGTTTTGTGTTGGGTTGACACCCATTGGCCAGGACGTGTGTGGCCCAACATGATCTTGCACGTCTCCGCTACCATCACAGGTGTTAACAAGACCTCAGTTTGGACAGTGAGTAGGCTATAGGGTACCATGGGAAGGTGTGCAACTAAAAGTCCACATGCAAAGATGAATGTGGACTTTTAGTTGCACACCTTCCCATGGTACCCTATAGCCTACTCACTCTCCAAACTGAGGTCTTGTTAACACCTGTGGCTACCATGATCTGTAAAAGATACAACAAGTACGACTTATACAAGATACAAAACTTACTGTATGCTTAAAGCTTGACCATCATGGTTGAAGTGAGGCCAAAAGCACTTTTGGATATAGTTCAGTTTTGATTCACAAGAGGGCTCTTAAGGGCTGGGAGCTCAGCTCTTACAGGCACAAGATAGGGTGAATATGTTGTAGCTGGACAATGCTCATGGTCCCCTGTCCAAACACTGCTGCCCTCTGGTGGAACTCTTATTTTGGTCCATGTATGGAAAATGCTGAACTTATTCCGTGACGGCCCAGCTTTAAGCACTGAGGTGCCTTATTCACTGCCCCTGTAGAGGTACTATATTTTATTTTTAGAAAAACAAATCGCCTGTGCTTAAACACTGAAGGGCCGTATTCAATGCCCCCATTGAATACAATGTGGCCGTATTCAATGGGTTAAGAAAAAGTTGTTTTTCCTTCATTAAATGGCTTCAAATAAAAATATAAGCTGGGGCGCATCCCACTCAGCCTGCAGCTTTGTGGGATATTGCCCCAGCCCCCACACGTGAAATGCAACAGAGATGGTATCAATGGGCGTTGGCATTTGTCTATATGTGGTATCTCTATGTATGGTATTTCCGAGTAACACCAACTGTGTACTCAGCTTCTTTACCTGGAAGCTAGCTCACACAGTTTCCGGGAGAGGTCGATTCTCACCTGTCCACACTACCTGGATGGGAAGTTATATCATACCTGGTTGTTAACTCCGGAAGGCAGTAAGTACTCGCGACAATAGAAACATGGAAACATGAGTACTTGTATTCTATCAGGAATAAAAGTCTGTTTATTCGCGAACCGGAGACTGCTGTTCTCATTGTTCCTTAAAGTGGCATATCCAATGATTTCAGCTCAAAAATAGATTTTGCTAAAATTGAACCAGAATGTTGAAAATATGGCCATACTTCATGTCCTACCTACTTTATTAAACATTATTCCCCGTAATTCAGCTTACATTTCAGCTTATAATCAGTTGTTTTTTTCTAAATTTAAGACTTTTGGAGTGCACACTATAATTCCACCAATTGAATATACACTGTAATAGGCTTTACCTGTGTTTCATGGGATCATTTTAGTTGCCTCTTATTGCCCATAAATGATATTTTTCCTTACTTATGTAAATTTTCATAGAGGCTGACTAGAGTCTCGCCATGAATCTATGATTCAGTGTTGGGACCACATAATTGTGCCTCGTCCTCCTCCTGTACTAGTTGCCTCTTTTTGCCCAAAAATGATATTTTATTGTATCCCATCCTCCAAATATGATATTGCACTGCCATTTTGAACATATTTAAATATGATTCAAAATATGGAAAAAATCGGACCATGCCACTTCAACCTAGAATAACCATGAATCAGCACACCCCACTTGAATTAAATCTGGACGTATTCAATGTACTAAAGAAAAGTTATTTCCCTTCATTAAATGGTTTGGGTTTAAAAAAATACAAATGTCAACTACCTTGATCAGGTGGAAGACTGCCTGGCCTTACAGTACAGCCTGCATAACAGACCCAGCCCGTTTTCACAGGACACTCAGCCTGGAATACAGGGCTGTTCATTAGCAGGACTGTGTTTTCACTATAGCTTTTACATAATCATATTTGTGATTTTTATGTGATATTTGCTAAGAATTAACTGATATAGAGGATATAGATCAGTACATCACCATCCAACTTATGGATGCAGTATGTGCCTGGTCCACTGCATTTTTGAATAATTACATGTTTAAATTGGTATTTTTTTCTGATGGGACAACCATAAGAGCAGACATAACAGTTGCCTCTGCTTGGAGAAGGTGTGAAAGCCTGAGCCCCACCCTGCTGTACCAGGGTCATGTGCTGGGAGAGTGTGAACAACCTGTACAAACACCCTGCCTGTAAAGACTCCCGGTCTGCTAAACCAGCCTGGGCAGCCTGAGTGAACAGGCTGCCTGGAAATACAGGTCAGGCTGTATCACTGGTCTAGTCCTCCACCTGTTGATACCGTCTCTGACAAATTTCAGATAGGTCAATAGAAGATCATAAACACTATATGGCGAAGGAAATTAGCAAATGCTCTCCCTTAGTCACAGAGTCACCCGACTTGCTGCACACTGTTTACCTGTATAGATCAAGCTGTAACCTAGCAACGTAACACCAAAGTGGACCTGAAATGAATCTATCGATCACCCGCCTCAAAGAGGTGTTCTTCCTTGTCCAAATATTGGGAACACAATCTGTGCGAATATTCTAGGCAGTGGCGTCCAATTGGATGGTGTTGACTCCACATTATACCATTCCCGTAAACAACCAATGGTTTAGAAACTAAGGAAATTTACAGCCACTAATGCACCAACTACCTGACAGGATCAGATTCACATCTGCCCCCCTCAGGTGGTCTGATACACCTTCTTCAACTCGGGATGTTGGTTAGTTTGTTTACACAAAGTTATATAACAATCTCGTACAACCCACAAGACCAGGGTTAAACACTGGGATATGCATAGTACGGGCCCTCTGCCTTCCTGTATTTATTCTCAGTATAAATAAAAGAATACTAACATACTTACACCGTATGAGTGTTGGCATTTAGGTAAACTAAATAAGCCTAAATGCATGATTTAAGCACATTTAATTTGAACAGATGCCACTTAAATGCTCATATGACCTTTCTGTCACATATAAATAGCATTACTGAACCTAAAGCTGCTTAAAGAGTTCATTTAAGGCATATAAAAATTGCTTAAATGCAAACATTCATGCAGTATGACCAATATATAGTTGCATCTTTCATGTCTACCATACATTTTCATTTCTTAAAAGATGGATATAAGAATTCTCCGATCAACCTGTATATTAATTGTATGATGATAATTATATTGTGCGCAATTATTGTTGAGACTGAATGTTACTTCCAATTCATATCATATGTGTGTGATAGCTCATCTTTGAATCGAGTACTGCATTTTTGAAGATCACTATGTGAATAGAATACTTTATAAATTCAAAATAAAAAGCGGAGGTTTCACTAAGTTGCACTAAAACAATCTCCTTCACTCATAGCCAGTTGTCATAGCAACAGGGGACAGAGTTGCCATGTGACTAGACGCCAACCATTTACCCTGTAGTCTCAAAAAACATTTTCCCATCTTAATGATGCCCCCCTCCCCTGTGGCACCTCTGCAAGTCTGAATGGCCTTTCCTTTATTGTTAAGTCCCACCCTGTAGAGGCAAATGGTTTTGGTTATAGTTCTGTTACAGTTTCAAAAAAGGAAAATAAAAAAAAGAGAAAAAGAAAAGGGGGTGCGGGGGCAGAGCCCCTGATATATACAGCGATGTTACCAGTGGTGCCACCTAGAGGACTGGAAACTGATTAAGAAAAGTGGGCTTTTTGAGATAACAGGTAAAATGAACGACTTTTTGTCTCTTGGGAAGTGTGTCCCCACGTGCGTTCTCCTATGGACTTGGTAACCCTGTAAAACGTCTCAAGTCCTCTATAATATCTTAAGATCTTGGTAATGAGAAACCTCAAAGAAAAAATTAGTTGTCTTAGGACTGTGACCGTAGGGCTTTTTAATTTGAGATACTTTAATTATCAAAGTGAAGAGTGGTATTTTATTTTATGGTACAACAGGCTTAGTATCAGAGAGCCCTTTGAAGAGATGACATTTTAATTATGAACCTTTTAATTATGAGACTTTTCCCTCTGAAGATGTCATTATGGCTTGATGTTCCTCTGGTTTTGTACTAAATTTGATTCAGAAATACATGTAGCTTTGTAATGGTATTTGTCAACCCACGCAGAAAATAAAAACACTGGTGTGATTTTGAAAAACTAAGCAGAGTAAAATCCATAGATACTACCCCAGTGGACGCAGACCACTTATGAAGCCCTTATTAAGCCCGGCATATTCCCTGATTTTGTGGGCTGTGGAAACTAGATAATAAAGAGAAACAGAAAAAAAAAAGCAAAATATCAAATTCAGAGAGTCATATCCGGGTTCTTTGAATGTCACTCCGCCATGTCCTGCAGTCACCATGGCTACCCCATAATACCACCTCCCAAATAAGGAAACGACTCAAGGCGCTCAATCTACAGCGGGACTAGGAAACAAAGATGGCTGCATGACTGTGCTAATGCAATTGCCCTCAGGCAGTTAACTCTTTAAGGACGGCATGTCGCTAAAAGATGACATTTGTTGTGACGATGCACCACTGCAGCCTTTGGAGTAACTCACCGTGGCTGCATTGGTGCATCATGCCAACCCTTCGGGAGCATCTCAAGCCTGTAGGGGCAGCTTGAATGCAGCACTGGCGAGTTACCCACCAGGGCTGCATTCATGCATCATGTTGCATAAATGCATTATGCCGTCCTTAAAGGATTAACCAATCAGCTGCCATTGTGAGGCCTTGTGGGTAGCCTATAAATGAAACAGTGCTCAGGGACTTGTTGAACTTTTGAGATTGGTATTAAAGCATGTAGCTTGTAATTGTGTCGCGGTGTGAAGTTTCTATAATTGGTAATGTCGCTGTTTACTATTATTTAGCCCTGTAGATTTCAGGATTGGGCCTCTACATGGATACCCACAATTTTGACCATGTCGCTGTGTCAATCTTTAGCAGAAGGACCGTTTCATTGAGTCAATTTTTAGGTATGTAAGAACTGAGGGAAAAATCCCTGTGGATCGATTTTTATCCCTAATTTTCCTGTGTCTGTCGATTTTTAAAAGGGCCTAAAAGGGCTGTGTCGCTGTGTCACCCATGTCAAATTTTACCGATGTAGAGGCACAGGATTTGTAATGCTACTCCAAATATAACTTGTTAATAGTGTCTATAAGTTTTGAAAAACATCTTTCTATATTTGACCTACCTATTCTCATAATATCCAGTTATACCCAATTCATTAATGTGCTGTCTATTAAAATACACTTAATGTTCTGAAAGGAAACAAACACAAGTTGAACTAGTATAGGTTTCTATTGACCCTGTGACCCTGTGACACTGGTTGAGAAAGCATGTGATGAGTGAACGGTGACACGTTGGCAGGTCAGTTGGTAAGCGTTACAATTTGTTAGGGGCTCGGTGACCTTGGAAACAGGGTCAGCCCTAAGTGGGTCCCAGGAATGGGACCTTTCCTCGACTGGGAGCAACCGAGTCGTAGAAGGGTATGTTTGAAGTAACGCAGTTGGAGGCTTGTCAACGGGTCGGTTGGATTGGCTGAATCGGTATGGTGTGGAAAGCTTACATCCTTGGTGCCAGGGTATCTCAGCAACTGCTTGATAAAGCCCCATTGGGACCTTCGGTCTCCAGTGGGTGAGCATCCCTGATGTTGGAGGACCACTAGATTTCCGGGGGCTGGGACTCTCTGTCACTGCTTAGTAAAGCCCCTTCTAGGAGGGAGAGAAAGCACAGTCCTGGAAAATTCGAGTCTAGAAAGGTTGATGTAAGCTGAGTAGGGGCAGTGTAGGGGCACGGATTACTCGCACCTTGGTGATAAGTCCGCAGGGAGGTATCACTTGGGTAATCCTACACCCCTATGTAAGGACCATACCGATCCAGTAACGTACGGTGCGGTTAAGTTACGGTTAAGACCCATTGACCCTGCACTGATATTCCTAGGATCCCTATACGCCCAACCTCTTAGTCACTAGTGCCTAACCTAGTTAGTCATTTTTTGGATCCCTATACGCCCAACATAGATTAGTTATTATTGTCAGGTTGGTCACTACTGACCAACCCACCTTAGTCTTTTTATTTCCAGGGGGAGCCACTGAGTGGTCATCACAGGTGGCACCCTCTAGCGGTATACAAATACAACACACCAATGATGAACCTAGGTTAGCCACAACTGACTGACCCCTCGGTCATTTTTTAATATAACTTTGCCATTGTGACTAACACTCATATGACGAACCTAGGTTAGTCTGTACTGACTAACCCTTTTAACCTATGGATTTTCAGTGTGCTAAGCTGTAATTACTACCCTGCCATCTAGTGGACTAAGATATGAACTAGTCTCTGTTCACAACCCCATCACACTGTGATCTGAACCAAGCTGGCCCCAGCTCCTCCTCGGACGTGTCCGAGCAGCAAAGCTGTTACCTGCTTACAGTTATAAAATTACAGCACCAAGCTCACTGGAACTACTTGCACTGAAGCTTCGATGCCAGCGATGATGCTTGAGAACAGAGGTCGAGGTGGGGCCAGCTTGGCTCTCTACTAGGTGGGTTCTTTTCCTAATGGCTGCCTATGTATAACCCTAATATAGGCAAATACAGGATAGCTCTCCTAGGTGCCCGGACAAACGTTAACAGCACAATCTTAATCTTACATCTTAAAATGTCCTAATCTAAGGCAGAAAGAAAAAGAGAACAAAAAAAACGGGGAAGCCCCCATTAAATACTAGTCGACTAGCCTATCCTACAATGGACTGTGTAGTTTAAGATAGGTTAAGATAATTAATATAGGTTAAGATTAATTTTAAGATAATTAAGAGGATCTTAATTCTGTGTTAAGATTGCGCTGTTAACATTTGTCCACGCACCTAGGAGAGCTGTCCCGGGCGTGCCCATTATAGGGTGATGAGCAGGGCTGTGTATCGGCTTGCAGGCGGTGGGCGGACCGTGACGTGTGGGAGCAGGACATCTATTCATGTTCATTATACGTAATCCTATCGCTTTAGAAATTGTATTTTTGTAAAGGGTAGTGGAGGCTACATATAGAACACGCAAGATAAATGTGTTTAGAGGTCCCCCCATTATCGCTCACAAGGTTTAAGGATGAGCAAAATTGTTGTAATTGATATATCTCCACTAATTAGGGGATTTGAGCCCGGACCTATCTAGGCTACCCTACCCGAAGGTATTTTTAGTTTGAACGGGAAAAGAAATTATGTCAATTCATAATCCACCGATTTTGCGCCAAATCCGCGAGACTTTGGTGAGCTATTCAGATGTGTGGTAAACTATTTAACCCATTAAGGGCCGCATAGTGTATTAATGCATCATACCCTTGTTCGTCATGGTACATGAATGCAGCCCTGGTCTACCAGTAACTCATCAGTGTTGCATTCAAGCATAATGCCAAAACTATAGGTTTAAGACATTCCCAAAGGGTTGGTATGATGTCCAAATGCAGCAGTGCTGAGTTACTCACTGGGGCTATTTGTTGCAATGAAGCTTCCCTTAAATTAGTTTTGCCAAAATTTGAATTTTAAATGCATTCATTCATTAGATGATATTCCAAATGCAGTCTATTCAAACACTACATAATAATCCTTTACATTTACCATTATATTATTCATAAATCCATGTCATATGTGCTTATGTTTAGTCCTACACCATATTGTTATGTATGGGGTGCCGTTGGTTCCTAAAATCCCTAATTTAACTCATTAATTAATTCAGACATAGGTAATTCGAATTATTCTAAGCTGTTTTGCACATCATGTATAATTCTAATTGACATATTATATTGAATTGAATTCCCAATATGTAGAATTAATTAGAATTTGGGATTTTAGAAACCAATGGCACCCCATACTAATAGTATTAATGAGGGCAAATATTGAGTTCCTTCTCTGAATGTGTGCGTGTGTCCTTGGCTAGAGGCTGACAGTTCATCTCCGCATTAAATACTGCATCTGCGTGTGTGCTTTAAAGACGATCCTCCTATTACATGTGCGTACTGAGAAAAATGTGAGCCTCAGTCTGATTATATCACTGGTTATATCATTAAAAGCACTCTCCTACAAAGGTCAAAGACTTTGGTGAGGGTATGACAAGGCTGGACTCTATGGAGCCTCTTTTCTCCCTCCAAAGGTATAGCATTGCCAGACCCTGCGAAGAGGGTCCAGCATTGTCCGACCCTGGGAAGTGGGTCCAGCATTGTCAGACCCTGGGAAGAGGGTCCAGCCTTGCCAGCCCCTGGGAAGAGGGTCCGGCATTGCCAGACCCTGGGAAGAGGGTCCGGCATTGCCAGACCCTGGGAAGAGGGTCCGGCATTGCCAGACCTTGGGAAGAGGGTCCAGCATTGCCAGACCCTGGGAAGAGGGTCCTGCATTGCCAGACCCTGGGAAGAGTGTCCTGCATTGCCGGACCCTGGGAAGAGGGTCCAGCATTGCCGGACCCTGGGAAGAGGGTCCAGCATTGCCAGACCCTGGGAAGAGGGTCCAGCATTGCCGGACCCTGGGAAGAGGGTCCAGCATTGCCAGACCCTGGGAAGAGGGTCCAGCATTGCCAGGCCCTGGGAAGAGGGTCCAGCAATGACAGACCATGGGAAGAGGGTCCAGCATTGCCAGACCCTGGGAAGAGGGTCCGGCATTGCCAGACCCTGGGAAGAGGGTCCAGCATTGCCAGACCATGGGAAGAGGGTCCAGCATTGCCAGACCATGGGAAGAGGGTCCGGCATTGCCAGACCATGGGAAGAGGGTCCGGCATTGCCAGACCATCGGAAGCGGGTCCTGCATTGCCAGACCCTGGGAAGAGGGTCCGGCATTGCCAGACCCTGGGAAGAGGGTCCAGCATTGCCAGACCCTGGGAAGAGGGTCCAGCATTGCCAGACCCTGGGAAGAGGGTCCAGCATTGCCAGACCCTGGGAAGAGGGTCCAGCATTGCCAGACCCTGGGAAGAGGGTCCAGCATTGCCAGACTCCCAAGCCATGTTGGATGAGTCCAGCCCCTAATGAAAGATCAGCATTGCCTGACCTTCACCAAAGTGCTCTTATTGGCGACAGGCTGACACTTACATTTTTCAGTATAGGACCTCACGACGGCCACCTCTTACATCAGCCTGTTATGTAGCCCACACTGGGCCCCTGTACCTCTCCTTTTCTCAGTCTCCTGGGTACCACAGGCGCCCTGGTGTAGGGTTTCACTGTCCACATTTTGGATAGTTGATTCACTGTGATGGTATGGACTGTTTTCTGGGTGCAGAGAATATCTGGGGTCTATATCCACAGAACCAATTTCATTGAACGCCATTCCCGCAAAGAGCTCAGTGATCCGTAAGCAGTGCATGTGGCTCATAAAAGAATGCTATGACATTAGCTATATGTAGAACCACTCAAACAATTGGAATGGGAGCCTATTGAGCATTGTGTGCCAAAATCTCTAATGGGCTTGGGGAGGATGAGGTATTTTAAATACTGTACTAATGAAGGTGAGCTGTAAAAGTAATATCAGATGTAGGTCGCTTTAAATCTGCATCGGAGAGAACATGTCCGCTTACATACCGGCTCATTGGGGATTTTATATAGACAAATGTCAATGCCCATTGATACTGCTGCCCACGTATTTCACGAGGGGCGGCTGGGGATATCCCATGAAGTCACAGGCAGAGTATAAAGAAAAGAGCTGTTACATGGTGAATACAAGAGTTACTATGCTTAAGCACTGGCATATCTGTATTCCATCTCCCCATGCATACGATGTGGCGGTATTACATGGCCTGTCAAATCAACAAATTTAAGTAATTTTATTCCATTTAAGTCTATTTTCACATATAAAAATCCAAAGACCCACTTGTTTGCATCACTGCTTAGCAGGGCCGGATATATGGGCAAATTCACGCTGCAGCATTTATTACAAACCACGGCTAATTCTCACAAATGTTCTCTCGTCCCCAAATCCTTCCGAAGGAAGGCTCTGGTGACAGCCAGTATGACCTTGAACTTGGGATTTTGCTGGGTTTGGGCAATCCCTGCTGGTAGCTTGGAACCAGTGGACAGGAACCAGAATGTATGATGGTAGTTTTACCTGTATTTCCCATCATACTTTCTGGTTCCATTTCTGGTTCCTGTTCGCTGGTTCCAAGCTAACTACAGGGACTGCCTAAACCCAGCAAAATCCAAGTTCAAGGTCATACTGGCTGTTCCCAGAGCCTTCCTTCGGAAGGATTTGGGAACGAGAGTATAGATGCATTTAAGCAAAGATTTGGCTGCTTGAAGTCATATACTTTATGCATCTTTCATTTGAGCAATTGTCACTGAAAGTTGCTCAAATTTCATTAAAACCTTTCCGGTACATTGACTAGACATTAACCAAATTCATATCTGCTTATAGAGTGACCCTTGAAGGGGGAGGACCAAAACAATTTGGACCCCTCTTGAGGGGGGACCAAAAAATTGCACCCAGAAAAAGCCT
Organism: Harmothoe impar; assembly: GCA_947462335.1. NCBI lineage: Eukaryota > Metazoa > Annelida > Polychaeta > Phyllodocida > Polynoidae > Harmothoe > Harmothoe impar. The sequence continues at coordinate 8,772,227 of OX381705.1, read as the reverse complement.
GCATGTTACTATAGCTCAAAGGGGTTGGCTGCGCTGAATTTCAACTTGCCTGAGGGGGGGACCAAAAGATTTTCGACCCCTCCCGTGGGGGGGGGGGGCCAAAAGATTTTGACCCGCTCGCACAAAAAACCACAGACCCCATCCCCCTGTTGTTAAAAAATGACCACTCCCTAAACAGTACTGTAAATAGAGACATTTTTGCACTGTACATATTTTCGTGGCTTTTGCCACGAAGATATGTACGGACCAAATTAAAAAGCTAAATTTTGGAAATCTGTGAATTTAAATACATGCAGCATGTTCCTTTTCATCAAATTCACAAACACACAAAAATATCTATGTTTACAGTATATATTCTACTGTATTTATAACCATGGTAGGTTTTGCTCTGTATTTACATATACTATTTACTACTACAGTGTATTATACATATATATAAAGAAAGGACAGACTTACAATATTGGACGCCAGTAGGTCACGGATAGCCTGCTCGAAGCCCCCAAAGTCCCCTGTGATGAGGAGGTATTCAGCGACAGCCCTGGGTGTCAGGTCCAGGCTGGTCAGGGGGTCCTCTGCCTGCAACAATAGTACAACAACATGAGAGATTCAGCGTATTCATAGGGTCCATGTTCAGACACTTCTGAAGAATAACCTGTTGGGAATTAAAGAGTCAAATTTGATGGTGATCATGTATGACACATATGTTACCATGGCTATGTGTGGGTAACCCTTTAAGGACGGATGATGCTAAACATTTGTCGTCATGATGCACCAATGCAACCCTGGTGAGTAACTCGCCAATGCTGCATTGGTGCATCATGTGCTGCATTGGTGCATCATGCCGTCATCCCATAGGGTCTGCAATATGCTCAACTGCAGCACTGGCGAGTTACTCACCAGGGCTGCTTTCATGCATCATGACAAATAAGGCATGACACATTAATGCACTATGCCGTCCTTAAAGGGTTAAATGCCTGATTTGCTTTTTATGGCAATTCTCCGTAATTGAGCTGATATTTTCTTTGTTTATTTATTATTTGGATTGATGTTGGGAGGTTTCAGTTTGAATTATCAAACAGCTATGTTACTTTAAGATTGGTAACTGGGACGCTGTTACCTTAGTTACACAATATGCAGGGTGTTGTACTCGACAAGATGAGAGCAATTCAGGAAATAGCTAAATTTGTTCATTGACGTCAACGCCAGGCGTTAATGAACCGCTAAATGGCTGATTGCGTCAAGTTTATGTAGACTTTTATCGCCAAATGAAGGGGAATTGATCATCAATAGGCCTGTCTTTAATTAAAAGTGAACTATACCTGGTAAGCCCTCTTAGGACGGCATGTCACTATAAGATGAGATTTGTTGTCATGATGCACCAATGCAGCTTGGTAACTTGTCAGTGCTGCATTGGTGCATCATGCTGACCCTGCAGGAGTGCCTCAACCCCGTAGTGTCTGCATATTCCTTGTTTGAGTGATAATATTTTTTCATTAAAAATGTAAAAAAAAAGAAAAAAAGAAAAAGAGGGTTACCCATGACCATACATGTAGTTATATTTTGGGTATAGCTTATCAGTGCTACTTTTCCTCAACCAACGAAATTCTGAGTATGAGTCGTTGTCCCTTTAGGGAGTGGTCATTTGTTTTAAAGAATTTGGACCGCTCTTGAGGGGGGGACCAAAAATGTTGCACCCTATTTTAGCAAAAAAGCCCACATGTTACTATAGCTCAAAGGGGTCGGCCACGCTCAATTTTAACTTGGCTAAGGGAGGGACCAAAAAAATTCGACCCCTCTGGTGGGGGGACCAAAAGAATTTCGGCCCACTCGCTCGAAATCCACCAACCTCCCTGCCTCCATTGTTAAAAAATGACCACTCCCTTGGGTGTCACTGTGCCAATTGCCACAGTGATGGTCTAATATTTTTCCTCTTTTTCACCTTTAAGCGGCCCAGATGTGGTTCAAAATCTTATGGCATGGATAAATTGCACCCTAAAAATGAACATTGATGTCAATTTTGATCTTTTTACAACATTTCGAGTCAGATCAGATTTTGCAATAGTTGCCATGGAAACAGCATAGTCTAAACATGAGATATATTTTTCAGGCGCCTCACTGACCTGTGACCTTGACTCCATGTGTGACTCTTTGGTTATCATGGATACCACAAAACTTTGCGCATCATCTGGCATGCATATTATTACCAACAATCGAAAATAAGCTCTCCTAGCACTGATTATATCCACTAGAAGTCAGTTTTAGTAGGGACTATTTGGCTGTCCTAGAGTTACTGGGTGTACATAACTACCATGACACCTTTAGACCGATGTCTATCTTGCCCCCACAGTTACATGTCATGCCCCATTACCGAGTCCTGTCCGTTCATTAACTAACGAGACAAGGTCATGAGCCAAGGTCTGAGGGGCCGTCCTTATCATCTCATTAACTTACAACGGATGGGCACTGTTCTTGTCTTAAAGTTAGCATATCCGATGTTTTGGGCAAAAAAATAGATTTCCCTAAAAATGAGTCAGATCGTTCACAAATGATATATTTAACTTTCTATCTGTTCCATTCCCCCAAATTCCCTGCGATTTTCCTCTAATTAGAATTTATTGCTCTATATGGTAATTTTGGAATAAAAGCGTGCACGCTTTTATTCCCCCCATTGAAAATACACTAGAAAAGCCCATGGTTGGTGGACATGAGATCCCTTTGTGACCTGTTAACAGCCATTGATGACATTTGATTGACTTCTATTCTCTAAATATCATACTTTTCGGTGTTTGGAATACATTAAAATAAGATTTAGAATTTGAAGAAAAATCGGAGATACCCACTTTAAGCATAGACTTTAACTCTTTAAGGACAGATGTTGCTGAAAGATGACATTTGTTGTCATGCTGCACCAATACAGCCCTGGCGAGTAACTTGGCGGTGGCGAATTGTTTGCCGGTGCCGAATTGGTGTATCATGACGACCCTACAGAGTGTCTCAACCCTGTAGGGTCGGCATGTTGAACCAATGCAGCACTGGCAAGTTACTCAACAGGGCTGCATCCATGCATCATGGCCAAGGCATGATGAATTAAGGCATTATGCCGTCCTTATAGGGTGAAGCATAGGCTTTAACGTAAAGCAACAGCCAAATATTTCATCCCTAGATCACATTCAAATCATTAGAACAACAGATTCTGCCCAAATTTCATAGTGATATCTATAGAAATGTAATATAAGAAATACGGCTTCATCCCATTTACATTCCATGATTGACAAAACATTCACAAATTGAACAAATTCAAAAGAAAAGTGATATATGGTTAGGTGTGAGGTATACCATATTAGTTTGGCAAATAACACTGAGCAACAGAGGGTGAAGCCTATGTGGGCTGATTGGGGAAAGCCTATGCCAAAGCAGCTCACCACCTACGCCTGTTTACCTGCAGTGGTCTCAGACATTGATGTTAGACCTACACTGAAAATCCATAGCTTGAAAGGGTTAGTCAGTACAGACTATCCTAGGTCGGTCATATGAGTGTTAGTCATAATGGCAAAGTTATATTCAAAAATGACCAAGGGGTCAGTCAGTAGTGGCTAACCTAGGTTCATCATTGGTGTGTTTTATTTGTATACCACTAGTTGGGGCCACCTGTGATGACCACTCAGTGGCTCCCCCTGGAAATAAAAAGACTAAGGTGGGTTGGTCAGTACTGACCAAACTGACAATAATAACTGACCTAGGTTAGTTGTATAGGGAGCCAACAAATGACTTCTAGGTTAGGCACTAGTGACTGAGAGGTTGGGCGTATAGGGAGCCTAGGGATATCAGTGTACTGGGTAGATGTGGATATTGACAATTATAAGTTACGCCTTATTTGCATCTCAGGGATACAAAATAAGTGTGGCCAAAACATGTCTTCAAAGCATCACTAAAGTAGTCTCTGTTGGGTTGTAGGACTTCATTGCTTCAGGAGGGAATTAAGTGGTAGATATGATACAAGTGACTTGCTGTATGAGTGATATAAGCCTGTATTTTGCGTATTTGGATGTATGTTGATGCATTCCACTGAGCACACTCTCCTACGGTGTAAGTCAGATATGATACGCGTGACTAGCTGCATGAATGTTATAAGCATTAGGACAATGGTAATTATCCGTGGCTGTCGCCTTGGACAATTACCCTGTCCTTGGCTTATATCACTTATACAGCAAGTCACTTGTATCATATCTACCACTTATATGAAATAGTTCTAATGATATTGCTTTCCATACATACCTTCTCAGGGAGGAGCATGTCGTCGGCCTTAGTAACGGCAGCCATCTTGGGGGCGCCTGGTTGTTGTTGTTGTTGTTGTTGTTGCTGTGGGGCGTCACGTGATTGTTGGTCATGTGACATCATCTCCTGTGCCTGGGCCTTGAGCTGTGCGTCCAGCATGGTAGCCGCCTGCGCCAGGTCTGAAACATGCGGCAAATTGTAAAGTATATTAAAGCTGGGCCATCAGGGAATAAGTTCTGCATTTTCCATACATGGACTAAAATAAGAGTTCCACCAGAGGGCAGCAGTGTTTGGACAGGGGACCATGAGCATTGTCCAGCTACAACATATTCACCCTATCTTGTGCCTGTAAGAGCTGAGCTCCCAGCCCTTAAGAGCCTTCTTGTGAATGAAAACTGAACTATATCCAAAAGTGCTTTTGGCCTCACTATAACCACGACTGTCAAGCTTTAAGGTGGGTGGATCTCTTGGTATACAAGTAGCTAGATTTCTACCAGGTTTTGGCAATATGACCACAATGGCATGCACTTTCCAAAGAATCTCTGAAAATAGGGGGGGTCCAGGGCTATTATATACAAACTCAAGTTTATGTGATAGAATTACATAGTGTTTGTCACAATCATATCTTCAAAAAGTGTATTGAAAAGTAGCTAAATGTCCATATTATTCTCTCAATGTATAGGCTTTAATGCCCCATTCCAGCAAACCTATTTTGAACACATGGTCCCACGAATGTTTCCAAGGTTTAGGGCCTTTGAAATAAAACAAAAAGTTGGAAAGAAACTCAGGTTTCAATTTTACACCCCCCTGTCAAGGCGTCGAAATTGTTTTGCCCTTGATGCATGAATGCAGAACCCTGTAAAGGCTGCACGGTGCAGTATAATGCGGTATGTCCTTGGTCGGCATTATGCTTGAATGTAGCCCTGGTGAGTAACTCACTAAAGCTGCAATCATGTATCATGACGACCAAGGGTAACATGCATCAACCCACAGTGCTGACGTTAGGGCTCAGTCATTTATTCTGCCTCCCCCCCCCCCCCCCCCCCACCAATTAGGTGAAAGTTATCTCGACCCCGAACGACGTTCAGATTTTGAGAAATGAGCCCCCCAAAAATTGCATGTGCCTTTGGAATCACACATGGTCGCAAGTATCTAAATGGACCATATATTATTATGACCCCCCCCCCCCCCCCAGGATGGAGGCTTTTCCAGTTTTGCCCCCCCTGTTATCTATTATGACCCCCCCCCCCTATATCCACCAAGCCCCCCCCCCCCAGCTGGCAATAAATGACCCGGCCCTTAAAGGTTTAATAAGCAGGTGCTATATAGTCTACCTGTGTTCTCAATTAGCTCAATTATCTACTTAAATCTCAACTGCTGCTGTTTAAAAATGGCCCACGTGACTCAGACCTTTAGAAACATGCAGCCTCTTAGGCATGTTTGGTATCAAATGATAGCTGAATCTGACGGGCGAACAAACTGCAGCTTCAACGCAAGAATTTACCCTAGATGTGGCCTTGGCTGTTTCTAGGTGGGCAGTACATCATTTGTGTGGACATAATATTCTGACAGATTGTGTGAATTAACAATGAGTAGTGGCAGTGCAGTTATTTTAAGTTCTGTGTTCCATTTAGCCACTTAAGGGCTGCATAGTGCATTATTGCATCATACCCTTTGTTGGCATGATGCATAAATGCTGCCCTTGCGAGTGACTTGCCAGTGCTGCATTCATGTATCATGCTGACCCTACAGGGTTGAGACACTCCCATGGGGACGGTATTCTCCAATGCAGCACTGGCGAGTCGCTATGATGACAAATGTTGCATTTCAATGACCTGTAATCCTTAAAGGGTTGATGTGCCTTGCCCATTGTCATCCTGATGCATGGATGTAGCCATGACAACCAGGTCACTACACTGAAAAGGTTGAAAAGGTTACTGACTATCCTAGGTTGGTCATAGGTGTTAGTCACAATGGCAAAGTTATATTAAAAAATGACTGAGGGGTCAGTCAGTAGTGGCTAACCTAGGTTCATCGTTGGTGTGTTGTATTTGTATACCACTAGTTGGTGCCACTTGTGATGACCACTCAGTGGCTCCCCCTGGAAATTAAAAGACAAAGGTGGCTTGGTCAGTACTAACCAACCTGACAATGATAACTTACCTAGGTTGGTCGTACAGGGAGCCAAAAAATGACTAACTAGGTTAGGCACTAGTGACTGAGAAGATGGGCGTATAGGCAGCTTAGGAATATCAGTGTAGAGTTCAGCAATACTGGACCGATGGTTTGAGCAATCCAACATTTCTTGACTCTTCATTTTCAAGAGATCCCAAAGATACTGTAAGCCCTCACCTTTTTGTGGGATAATAAATAAAAAGTCCATCAAGCCACATTCAGTCAAATCAGGTTGCAGATGAAACAAAATTTTATCTCTTCAGCAAATTGAGCGCAAAGGTTGGGTCCCTTTTTAGGGAGCCTAGGAATATCAGTGTAGAACTGTATCCAACCTCCCTGCTGAACCTCAATACGCTCCCAAAGGTTCGGCAGGATACATGACTGCAGCCTTTGCAGTAGTTTTGCCAGGAGGGCATTTATACAAGTGAAGTCGGCCCTAGAGAGAAGTCGGCCCCCGTGAAGTCGGCCCCAAAGAGAAGTCGGCCCCAAACAGTAAACAGCCCCAATGGTATGGTGGTGTGGAACCTAGGGGTGTTATAATTGCAGTTGATTATAAGTGAAGCTATGTGAGATGCCCTTAATGTTCCTTACCTATTCTTTATAAGAGGTTAACAGTCTTAATCCCGTCTTACAAATGTCGACTTGAGCTTATTATATGCAGAATTCTTTACACATGGGGGGCTCTGCCCCCCAACCCCCGTTTTTCTTTTCTTCTTTTCCCTTCTTGAGTAACAGTACAACCTATTATTAAGACTTTAAGATCAGGTTGTAAGACATTTGTTAAGGTTAAGATGCTCTGTAAATGATTGTCCGACTTTACTCTGGGGGCCGATTTCACACTGGGGCCGACTTCACTGGGGCCGTTTTCTCCTTGGATACAATGGCAATAACAGATACAATGTATGAGCCCTTAAAGGACGGCATAATGTGTTAATGCATCATGCCCTTGATCGTCATGAGGCATAAATGCAGCCCTGGCAAGGAACTCGCCAGGGCTGCATTCAAGCATCATGCCGACCCTACGGGGTTGAGACACTCCCAAAGGGTCAGCATGATGCACCAATGCATCACCGGTGATTACTCGCCAGGGCTGCATTCATTCCTCACGACCAAGGGCATGATGCATTATGGCATCATGCCGTCCTGCAAGGGTCAAAGAACTATTCCCCATTGAGATAGTTACCGTTCCCACCTTTTGCCCTTCTATTCCTGTGTAACAATCTTTTGTCCTCAAAATCCTGCCATTCAGTTTGAAAAGGTCGGGAATCCTGCATCCTCCCCACAGCACATTGTAAGGACAACAAGATCTGAGAACCTGAAAGCTGCAGCTAGAATTGTTGTAGTCCTCATTATAGGGTCCCTGCAGGCTACATGCAATCTCCTCCTCATAGCTTCCTCCCCCACACAATACACACGCCCGGTATAGCTCTCTATAGGTGCGCGGACAAATGTTAACAGCGCAATCTCAACACAGAACCAAGATCGTCTTAATTAATATTTGTGGTAATATTCCAAAGGGAAGCAGAGGTAATTTGGTAGGGGGATTGGGGCATGGTGTGGGAGGGGACATGATGAAGAGGGAGGGGCATATATATCCCCTCCCCTCCCCTCTCCTCCCCTCCCCTCCCCTCCCGTCCCGTCCCGTCCCGTCCCGTCCCGTCCCGTCCCCTCCCCTCCCCTCCCCTCCCCTCCCGTCCCCTCCCCTCCCCTCCCGTCCCGTCCCGTCCCCTCCCGTCCCCTCCCCTCCCCTCCCCTCCCCTCCCCTCCCGTCCCGTCCCGTCCCGTCCCCTCCCCTCCCGTCCCCTCCCTGTCCCCTCCCTGTCCCCTCCCGTCCCCTCCCGTCCCCTCCCGTCCCCTCCCGTCCCCTCCCCCTCCCCTCCCCTCGTCCTCAAACATTCATAATTCACAACTCTTGTGTCTTCCTCACTCCCTGTGTTGTGACCCCCCCCCCCCCCCCCCCAACACCCCCTGTATCCTATCCCCAACAAGAGGGGAACTAGAGGGCATAAGGATGAAAGGGCAGTGTAGTCCGGTAGTGGAACAAGGATTTCAGGCCTGACCCCGAATACTCCGATATAGTTTTTTTCTCTGCTGATTGTTCATCTAGGAGGCCTGGGTGACGTGATGTATTTGTGACAGCTTTGGGGAAATTGAGATAATCAAGATGGCTGCTAGAATTCACTAAAAATCTTTAAAAGTGCTTATCTCTACTTCTAATCTACTTAGAGACACAAATAAAAGGTCTAAAAGTATGTTTCTGTGGTCAGGGAATCCAATCATGTCATTTAAAATCATGTATATGACAGCCATTTTGTGTTATATCCAAGATGGCTGCTGATATTCAATAAAAATCGTCAAAGGTGGATATCTCTGCTTCTAATTAACTAAGAGACACAATAAAAGGTCCAAAAGTACATTTCTATGGTCAGGGAATCCAATCATATCATTTAGAATCATGTATATGGCAGCCATTTTGAAATATATCCAAGATGGCTACTGAAGTTCAATAAAGAATCTTGAAAAGTGCATATCTCTGCTTTTAATCATGAGTCCAATCATGCCATTTTAGATTATGTATATATGGTAGCCATTTTGAATGATTAAATGATATAACCCTAAAGTTAGTTTAAAGTCTACACTGTTTTATACATGGAGTAAACATAAGATTTAAATAGAAATATGGATGGCATTGGTACTATATTGATATTTTTGATTTTTCAATATATCTCTGTCAATATGTCATAATGAGAAAGTGTCTTTTGCCTGTCACAAAATCCATGCATTAATTTCTGAAACCCATTTGAACAATGTAACAGGCAACAGGCATAGGGGAAGGAACTGATTGGATTGGTATTCTTATAAACTGCAGTATAACTGCCATTAATAGGCACATTTGGTGAAAATTGTTTTACAAGAAAAAACATAATATAATCTGGGAATCTGGTGAAGGAGACTCTGAGAAGGCCATTCCTACAACCGAGAAGAAAATACATTATCTTTGTAAACAGTTTGAAGGTGTATTCTTAAGCACCAAACTGTCTAGTACACTATAGTTTAGCTGGTGGCACCACTCAGGTAGACTACGAGTAGGCCACACAAGTAGGGCAGTCAACAGTGGGTTGCAAAGTGTTTAATAACTTCTGTATTTCATATATTATAGATGGGCTTGTAGTGTGGGAAGTGGGGTCAGTGCAGGCTGTGTAGGCGAACGTCCCTACTATTAATATGGTTAACCCTTCAAGGGCCGCTATACTTCAGAAAAACTATTTCCAACTACCAGAGCATTGCAGATGAAAATATTCTACTAAAACCGGCACTACACTACAGATAGTGCCTTGGTACTGCATATATGCAGTATCAGTTTTTCAGTACTAAAAACCATTACTGCATATATGCAGTATCGGTTTTACAGTGGTACTGCATATATGCAGTATCGGCAGGGAAAGGGTTAATATTGGATGAGGTGATTGGCACACAGTTATAACACTGGAGTGTGCACTGACAGAGATGTGTAATTTAAAGCCCCACTTACTCTGGAGGGAGACAGGCATGGCCACTTATAGCTTCTAGTTAAAGCATGTCATTGCAAGGACACTCAAAGTTAAAGTACCACTTTGTATCAGTTGGCATGTCACCTACATTGGCCAATCAGTTAGTAGCTCAGAATCTGGTGGCTCTGATTGGCTCAGGTGGTTACAGTGAAATGGACAGACCTCTGTGGGTCGTAATGGAGCACTGCTTAAACTTTTGACCTCAAGTGAGATTACTAAAATGTGTACTGTGGTCTCATCATTGGGGATCTTCAGATTGAATTTGTAAATTATTTAAAATTATTTTTGATGCTATTAACATTTAATTTTGATATTTCTCTGAGCATATGAAGGCCCTAAATAGTGTGCTAAGTGCACTATAGTTATATCATTTTATGTCAATATTATATTGTTATGCATTGACATATCGACAAATGTATGTTGATAATCATCATTGACAAAAATTGGATGTTAATGACATCCCTGAATAAACAAAAGACATGACATTTATAGTGAGATCATCTATCATTAGGACACATTTCAGGATGGAATATGAACTATTAAATTAATGAACCACAGATAGCTGTCAGAGGGTACTCAATTTGATGTGTGTAATTTCCAAAACATAATACACTGGCCCACTACAGGTGACCATGCATCCACAAGAAATCCTCCGATAGCAAAAGTGCATTCCAGAGGACATTCAGAAAAATCAACAAAGGACATTCGCATTTCTTAAAATCGACAAGTGACACAGCATCCCCCTGTCTGGGGCCATCCCCTTTGCTGCGCTTTGCTTGTGACCATACAGTTTATAAAAATTGGTCCACTTTCATGGCCAAGGTCCCCCCCTCCCCCACCCCACATGAAACTCTGGATACGGGCCTGAACGTGGTGTTCTTTTCAATCTTTTGTTTGCGAAAAGATTGAAATTGAAGCTTGAAGATTTTGCCTTATATTGCTGCAGTGTCACCCTAAGTATTGCCAGGAACAGGGCGACATTCAGGGCGACACTGTGACACTTTCGCAGATACCTCTGTCACCCCTAATATCACTGTCCCCAGTGTTGCTTATAACCAATTACAGATTACAGTGAGGTAAAGTCTACAAATATCGTCAGCTATTTTTGGATAACCCCCTTGTCAGTATTCTGTGCGAATTGGCCAATACAAATGTATAACGCTGCTCCCATTTTGTCACTAAGGCCAAATAAAAGATGGGGTATGTTTCAGGTTACCCGAACCTACCTAGCAAAACAGGGCAGACCCTATACATCTTTATACAATTCAACATTTTTTAATATAAATTTTAAGTAATTTTGAGGATATTTCAGAGTCGGAGAGTCAGCACTTAAGATTGTGAGTCACTTTTTGAGTGCTTTTCAGTCCAAAGTGTAAGAGAAAAAAACAAAACCGGACCTACCATACCATTTTTCCTAGGGTCAAATTAAAGTAGTTTAAGAGTATTCCTGCTATTTGTTAAGTCAGAAAATATCTTTGATTACATTATTCTATAATGTAATGCACTGTTCTGCCTCTGAAAAGTGATAAATCTGGGAATAAAGACACTGTAAACATAAAAATTGGCTCAAGGTGCCCAGTTCTTTGTGGGTCAATGTGCCCCATGCTGGTCATCACAGATCAGATTGGTGTTATTCGAATTACATAACACACCTAGCAGTAAAGTTGGGTTCTATTGAAGGGTTCATATGTATACTTCGACCTCCATAGAGATCTTAGGCCAGCAATTTTTTTTAACGACACAAGAACAAAAGTTTAATAATTGCAAATATCTACTTTCAAGGCCATAAACCTATAATGCTGTCCAACTTTCTCATCAGCATCCTAAAATCATTATGATGTTGCTGATCTGAACTGTCTATATAAGGGGGTAATGTGGTAGGCATACTGCCAGAAAATTCCGAAAGGAATAGCAAGGAGAGCTGGTGGCTTAACGTGCCCGGGTGGTCAACATGCCCCGGTCTCCCCTACTTGCCAGGGCTGCATTCAAGCATCATGCCGACCAAGGGCATGATGCGATAAGGTATCATGCCATCCCTAAAGGGTTAATGACTATCTTTTATGACATGGATAAGACGTTGTCATGGTCCCAATTTGCTGTTCTCTATATCTTTAGTATTGATTATCATTAAGGGACCAATTTATCTTCTCTCAAGCCTCTCCTGAGACTAAACCATACTGCTACTAGAGCTTGTTTCTAAATATATCCCCCTATGACGTACCCTGGACCCCAACATGTCTTCCTTGTCTCCTCCTACTATAGATAAGGCTAATTGTGGAAGATCAAAGCCCAAATTACCCCAATATCGCCCACCCTGAGAACAGTGCTGCCATCTATTATCTGTCCCCGGCACCACACTACCTACATCACGTGATTGATTACTAGTACACATGAGGCCCTTAGTCTACATGTTTTCACCACAAAGCAGACCTTACCATTATTGGCCCAATATACCTGTGCTTATTTAATACCAGAATATACTGTAAACGTAGATATTTTCGCTCACATATAATTCCACAAATCTGCCACAAACAGCTAAATATTCACTACGTACATATTTTTGGGGATATTAAAACCCGCGAAAATTGGGAAAATATATACAGCACGAAAAGAGTATATTTACAGTAGTGCATTTATTTATGCAGCGCTTATTCAAGATCTGTCGCTATTTAAGTCCCCAGTGACTATTCGGGCCGATACTGAGCCAGTACTCTAGTATCTACACCTCCACTTCATACACTCTGCGTGTCTGCATGAATGCATCATGCCGACTCTATGGTGTTGAGACATTCCCGCAGGGTCCGCATGATGCACCAATGCAGCACCGGCAAAGTCTCTCTGGGGCTGCATAACTGTATCATGATGGCAAATGTCATCTTTTAGTGACATCCTTCCTTAACCCTTTAAGGATGGCATGATGCCCTAATGCATCATGCACATGGGCATCATGATTCATGAGTGCAGCCCTGGCGAGTAACTCGACAGTACTGCATTGGTGCATCATACCAACGTTGATCTTGACCCTTCAGGGTTGATACACTCCTGAGGGGTCAGCATGATGTACCAATGCAATAATGCTGATTCATTTGCAAGTGCTGCATTGGTGCATCATGATGACAAACGATCTTTTTAGCAACACACCATCGATAAAGAGTTAGTTAAGAAGAGTACATACCGGCGGGTGCGATGCCATGTCCGTTTGAGGATCTTTGTGACAGGGGGTTGTGGTTCACTGTGGACTGCTCTGATGAGTCTAATACACCTGGGGGAGGAGAAAGAAAACTACGTTAAAGCTGGGCCGTCAGGGAATAAGTTCAGCATTTTCCATACATGGACTAAAATAAATGTTCTACCAGAGGGCAGCAGTGTTTGGACAGGGGACCATGAGCATTGTCCAGCTGCCACATATTCACCCCATCTTTTGCCTGTAAGAGCTGAGCTCCCAGCCCTTAAGAGCCCCCTTTTATATTAAAACTGAATATATCCAAAAGTGCTTTTGGCCTCACTTCAACCATGACGGTCAAGCTTTAAACCCTCAACTGCATGTGTAGCAGCATGTGTGAAGTTGTATTCCCGATAACATAAGTAGTATAGTATGTATCGGAACGGGACTATAGTTAAGTACTGTTTATTACTCAATCGACATGCAGCCAATCAGAGGCCTCCATTTGGTCACGTGACCCCCTCATTTGCATAATTACGTAATAGGCCACGCCCCTCATTTGCATAATTACGTAATAGACCACGCCCCCTTGATCACCAGCCAATCAGGGGCCCCCATTTGGTCACGTGACCCCCTCATTTGCATAATAGACCACGCCCCCTTGATCACGTGACCCCCTCATTTGCATAGTAGACTACGCCCCTTTGATCACCAGCCAATCAGTGGCTTCCATTTGGTCAGGTGACTCCCTCATTTGCATAATCATGGATCACGTGACCCCCTCATTTGCATAATAGGACCACACCCTCTTGGTCACGTGACCGGAAGCGCTCTTTATTTAGAAAATAGGCCACACCCCCTTGGTCACGTGACCTGACCCCCTCCCTCATTTGCATAATATAGACAATAGACAGACTACGCTTCCCTTTTGGTCACATGACTTGGACTAGCTAATGGGAGGCTTCTATAAGGGGCGAGGGGAGGGGAGGGGGGGGAGGGGGGCACTTTAAGATGCATGGGGAGGGGAGGGGGGGAGGGGGGCACTATTTATGGGGTGGGCGGGCACTTGGGGGGGAGGGGGGGCTTTTGGGGTCTGCTCGGGAGAAAAAAAAAAATTATCTGATCTCTAGGGAATCGCTTCCTCTCTACCCCCCTTTAGGGGGGGTAGGGAGGAGGCGAGTCGGAGGTGACTGTAGAGGAGTTTTTCGGTGACTTGATGCTTTTCAAACGACTGTGCTGATAGTTGATGAATTTGACTTTTTGACTTGAATATTTCATGCGACTTTGTGACTTGTAAGCGAAAGCGAAAGCGACTTTGCGACCCGTAACCCTTTAAATAAAGAGGTGGCTTTGTAACCTCAGGGGGGAGATCCTTCTACACCCCCACGGAGTAGAAAGGATCTCGGTTGATTGACTGTACTTTGACTTGTTGTTGTAAACAAAAAAACAAAAAAAAAAAAAAAAAAAAAAATCAATGAATAGAACGACCCCCTCATTGCTAACAAAGGAACGACTTTTGAATTACACAAATGACCCTCTTTTTGTAGGGGTTAGCGGTAACTCGACTTGAATTAGAGTATTAGGGAGAGCAAAACGCGACTACACACTGTCTCAGACTGTCGTCTTACGGCCCGGATAACAATAACCCTAGTTACCTCGGTTACTGTTGCTCAAGAGACGGCGATGGATCTGGTCACGTGGATACTGAAAGAAGGTCTACCTATAACCACCACGCTAGTTTGAACGCGGCGGGTATGAGTCATCATGGGGCTCTTGACGGGTGGGTCCTCCCCATGCAGCCGTATGTCGAATTTAAGAAATGGCCATGTCACACGTCACTAAGGGAGAAAACGTTTTTTGAAAATATTTAGAACCCGAATTTGAGCATTCTGGTACATTTTTAAGGACCCAGACACTGCAAAGCCGAGTACCATCCAAGAGAAAAAAAAATTTGGCGAAATGTTTAGGCTTGAAATGGTACTTTTCTGATGCACTCTTTGAACATTTTTTTTTTTTTTCCTCATGTCACTATGGTCCATGGCACATGAGGGACTCAAGAAATGCCACATGTCCCATGTCACTTAGATGTCCGTGCCCGTGTCGTCGTATCGAATTTTAAGAAAATGCCCATGTCACCATATCGAATTTAGGGGTCTAGTGACATCAGCATGTCCGGCTATCCTCCACAAATTTAGCTCTAAAATGTTTACTTTTTTTTTTGGGCTGATTTTTCATCATTTTAAAAAACAATAGGTTGTTTGAAATGTTTGCTGTTGTAAATAGAAACAAAAACAAAACAAAGCGCATGGTAAGATTATGTCACATTTTCAAGTGGCGGGTCCGCGCGAGGCTTATTCAGCCTCTTCGTGGATCCGCGACTCCAATGTGATCATATACTAATCACCGGTGTTTACGGTATTATATACTAAGGTATGAGACGGGTCTTACAGAAAAGGTGTCTAAAGAGCCCTGTGACCTGATTGAAATGACGTCAGCGCCGTCTGCTCGTCAGTGCCCGGCTGTAGCCCGTAGGACATGTTATTCTGCTTTTCTGGATGTTTTGAAATATTTTGATTTAACTGTTAATACCTGATAACAAGCCTCTGAAGCAGATTTTTGGTCGAGCACCTGTTCTCTACTCTTCCATCGATTAGCTGCTTCAGCAAAAAAAAATCGCGCGCGCGGTCTAGTCTATATGACGGAGTCGCTAAAGCTCTGTTTAGAGAGTGGAACTTGACCTTGAGTATAGACTCAGTACTAACTGAACGCCCCGCGGGGTCACCCCTCACCACGTGGGAATATGTACAAGCTCTGGTTCTTCACTTTACGGCTTGACTAAAACTGAGACGCGTCCATGATAAACTCTAGCCTTTTTTTTCCTTTACTAGGATCGAGAGAGAGATTTTAAATGGGGCGGTTATCTAAATAGCGTGGAACTAAAATCAGGCTGCGGCAGATAGTATCTCTGCGCACCTCAAGACTCAACGTAACTTTCACTCTCCAGCAGAAGTTTAGTTGTGACTAATGATGGGCGGCGACCGTCGTGCACCGGCGGACATTGGAGAGTGTTGGAGAGCTGAACCTTACAGACATATAAATCAATCGCTTTGGTGGAAATATCTCGCCATAGATTGGAACCAAATACTTATCTAATGGAATCGTTATCAGTTTTCAGTTTTCTTGCCGTACAAAATTTATTTCCCACTCTTCACGTGGTGATAGCTGAAGGTCGCTCGTCGTAGGTACGTGTGACCGGAACACCCTTTTTGTTTTTGGCGCGGGTTGACATCAGATTTGTACCGTACTGTCGCGATTAAGAGCTCTGAGGGAGGGCTTTTCAATTCGGTGAAGTTCTTACTCAGGAGCTATATACAAGCCAGGCGCTGGCGCTTATTCAAAGTCGCGATTTTAGTGCTTGAGAAAAAACATTTGGAGGCTCTTATACTCCGGCGCTTATAAAAGACCGGCACGCTTTTCAACACTAGTTGCTTTATCGCGACCGTACGGTATGACTTCGGTGTCAAAAGATCCCAAACTCCAAATAAGGAAGTGAAACGACGTCGTCTGTCTACCTCGTGCGCGTCATAGCGTCGTCGAAAATAGTGTGACGTCAGCATCTCTCAGGCGGCTAGGAAGGCAGTTCGACAAAATGGCTCACGGAGTGAACTTCGTGGCCGTTTCTCGATCTATGATCGATGCGGCCGTGGAGAAGGAATTCGTAGCCGTGCAACAGAGAGAGGAGGCGGAGAGACAGAACTTCGTGGCCGTTTCTCGATCTATGATCGATGCGGCCGTGGAGAAGCAGTTCTTTGCCTCGCTACAGAGAGAGGAGAGACAGCGGACTGCTGCTGAAGCAGAGGGTGTGGTGGATGAGCTGATCGAGAACGTCGCTGATCAACTCATCCGCCGGTGCGTGGAGCAGGTCAAGCAGCAAGTCTGCATGGAGGAAGGACTACCGCCCGCCGTGCTGGAGGAGCTGCTGAAGGACTGCCACGCGTTATGACCACGCCCTCCGCTTCAGCAGCAAGGTCCCTGCGACCCTCTCTCTACCAAACGGTCCTTTTAAGGACCAACCACTGATCACAAAAGTTGAAAATCAATCTCAATATAATATACGCATCAGAAAAACCCCTAATACGCTATACACTGAAACCCTGTTGAGTAGGTAGATCGAGTTGGGCATTTTTTTTAGGAAGAGCAATCAGGTCATCGTGTGGAGATCATCAGGTGTCCTGTGTGTGTGTGTGTGTGTGTGTGTGTGTGTGTGTGTGTGTGTGTGTGTGTGTGTGTGTGTGTGTGTGTGTGTGTGTGTGTGTGTGGGATGTGTGTGTGTGTGTGTGTGTGTGTGTGTGTGTGTGAATTTTATACAAATACAATTATTCATTCCTTTCAGCAAGAAAATTAGCTCAATGTAATCATATGATTTTAACTGCCCTACTTATCAGAGCCTTGACGCCATCTGACCGCCCCCCTTTTCAGGATCTAAATGGAAATTCACCGCCACCGCTTTTCAGAGTACTGCAGCGCCATTACCTAATTCTTTTGTATGTGAAAAAAAACCAAAAAAAAAACAGCACTGATAAGGGGTTTAATTAGACAGATATTGGTTTCTACACTATCAAAAAAAAAAAAAACCCTCAGCGCTTTAATGCTAAAGGTGGCAATAGTGCTTTAATGCGCTACACCCTTTGTCGATATGCCAGTGTATGCATGCATGCAGCCTTGATGAGGAACTCTGAGTGCCGCATTCATGACTTATGACGACAACGGGCACTGCACATTAAAGCGCTATGCGACTATTAAAGGGTTAGATCCAGTCTTGCTACAGGCATCCAGAATGCTATACCCAGAGTTGGCGGTCTGGTCCAGACTGCTGTACACAGATTGTAGACGGGATGGCAGGTTGCTGCCAGACTATCCCTCTGGTACGATATGCGGCTGGCGCGGCCGAGCCTGTCTTATATGATGCTGAGTCTAACTATGTATTAGATACCCTACGAGTAACTGAGAGTATGTCAAAATAATCACGGCAAACTGACTGGCGTCTTCATAGGATCATAGGGTGGTTATTATTACATAACTCAGTAACCTTTGGTTATGTGTTAGATAGAGTACACTTGGACACGGTTATTCCATATACCCGCTGCCCCACAGGGTCAAGACGAGGTGATTTAAATAATAAGACCCAGACGGGTAAAATAGCCAAAGTCAACAATGACCTGTTTTTTTGTTTTTTTTTGGGTTTTTTTTTTTTAGCCAATATGGACAAAGAGACACGGGGTGCTGTACACAGGTTGTGGACGGGCTGTTGGGTCACTGCCAGACTATCTCCCTGGTCCGATATGCAGCCGGCGTGGCCGAGCCTGTCTTATATGATGCTGAGTCTAACTATGTATTAGATACCCTACGAGTAACTGAGAGTATGTCAAAATAATCACGGCAAACTGACTGGCGCCTTCATAGGATCATAGGGTGGTTATTATTACATAACTCAGTAACCTTTGGTTATGTGTTAGATAGAGTACACTTGGACACGGTTATTCCATATACCCACTGCCCCACAGGGTCAAGACGAGGTGATTTAAATAATAAGACCCAGACGGGTAAAATAGCCAAAGTCAACAATGACCTGTTTTTTTTTGTTTTTTTTTAGCCAATATGGACAAAGAGACAAGGGGTGCTGTACACAGGTTGTGGACGGGCTGGTGGGTCACTGCCAGACTATCTCCCTGGTCCGATATGCAGCCTGCGTGGCCGAGACTGTCTTATATGAGGCTGAGTCTAATTATGTATTAAATGTGCTACGAGTAACTGAGAGTGTGTCAAAATAATCACGGCAAACTGACTGGCGACCTCATAGGTCAGTTATTATTACATAACTATTATTACATAACTCAGTAACCTTCGGTTATGTGTTAGATAGCGTGCACTTGGACACGTTTATTCCATGTACCCGCTGCCCCACAGGGTCAACACGAGGTGTTTAAATAATAAGACCCAGACGGGTAAAATAGCCAAGTCAACAATGTCCTGTTTTTTTTTTTTTTTAGCCAATATGGACAAAGAGAAACGGGGTGCTGTACACAGCTTGTGAACGGGGTGGCGGGTCGCTGCCAGACTATCCCCTGGTCCGATATGCGGTAAATTTTCTGCACCGTGTGACAACGACCGATCAGCTACCAACCTATTTTTGGTTATTTTTCTATTCAGTTTTTGATCAGCGCACTTTATTAGCGTGGTTTTTTTTTTTAATTTTTTTTAATCATAAATAATATGTAGACTTGGAAAAAAAAAGAGAACTGACATGTCGCTGTTTTGTCACTAAACCCAAAGACCCACCCACCCCGTAGGAAGGGGAGACGTTTGTGAACGTTCCGTTAGGTCTCTATTCTTTATTTATTGTGTGGCCCCTAAAGAGGGGCCAACCAACTGACACTGTCAGTTGGTTAGTAGATGCTACTCAACATGGGCGTAATTAATTACACCTAGTGTTGAGAAACAACATGCCTGAGCTCAAAAGGCCCCCGTTGAGTGGGGGCCCTTGTGGCACAACGAGTTGGTTCGTTTTTCAGATTGCCGACTCGGCGAGAGTTTCTGCCTATGTATCTTTTATAAAGCCTTAGATATGGTGTGGTATTTTTCATCTCGCTATAGTTTAGTTGGTATTCAAAGAAACTGCCTCATTTCTATCAGAAATACACAATATTGAATTGTTTTTTATATTTTAATATATTCAGAAGCACACTTTGTTGCCTATATAGCTCATTATGCGTTGAAATGTTCGCGAGCATCGTAGGAATGTACAAATCCTCTATTGTGGCGCCATCTGACGAAAGAGCAAGGAACTATACGTGACCTGAACCCCGCCCTCAGCGCGTTCGTTATTCGCATCTTTGACAGCGACTAAGAGACGCTCAAACTGTCTCTTATTTAGTTTGAACTTATCACAAATTTGTCTTTGATAGGTCGTAGATCGACTTCTGACTTTTTAGTTAGAATAAAAAACAAGTGACGCCGCCACAGACCCGCGCATTAACGCGCTCCGCCGTCTTCAGAGGGCCGAGTCTATAGTACAGTAGATTCTACTGTGTACTTACACTAACAGTGCTACATATACATACCTGAGTCATAAGTGGGTTTTTTTTAGTTGTTTTTTAGGGGGAAAAAGTGATCTACTCACCCAAACCGCTATTAGTAGGTAACCTGTATGACCCATGCCGCAAACATCTGCCTCGTGACTGATAGTGTACCGGTGGTGAAGTGCTGTTGCAAGAACAATTGAGGCTCTTTATATAGCTGAGAGAGCGAATGGCCTAATCTTGTTTTCACCTTGAGCCCCACCCTATTCCAGAGAGGGTATCAAAAATCGCATGTACACGTATATGGGCTTATAGCTGGTGAATAGATAAGGCGGGGCACCTGTGTATACTAAGACTCCAGGGGGCGTTTTAACGACAGGTGTGACGCGCCAGCCCGTGGAGGGAGCTTTTTTGTTTTTCACTTAGAGAGCGTATACAAAGCCTACAGGGGGTGATTAACGCCAGGTGTGACGCGCCAGCTAGTGGCCGGATCACCTCATCTTCTAAGCTTTTGTTTTCACCTAGAGAGGGGATCGAGAGTGTATACAAAAAACTACAGGGGTGTTTAACGCGGCCAGCTGCCTACATGCTATAGTCTAAGCCTGTTTTCAGCTAGAGAGGGATCTACATCACCTAAGCTCTTTCCACCCTTAAATCGATCTGATAATTACCATAAAGAAGAGTAATGCGCGTTACATGTCTATGGGCTTATAGCTGAGTAAGAGCTTAAGATGCTAGTCAACTGTGTATGCAAAAAAAAAAAAACTACAGGGGGTGTCTAAAGTCGATTGTCATGCGTCAGCGGGCGGACAGAAGTCTGCCACTCTAGCTGTGACTACAAGCGCGTGCGTGTGGTAGACAGCTTAAATCAAACACGAGTTAAGCTCCTTATAGCTTCCTACTGTCTGCGGATTCGAGTCTTTTGTTTTTTTCATGTATTTCCTCGGAGGGTCGAACAGGATTAAAGATGTAACGAACCCGCGCCTACACAGGTAGACAGCCGGTCGCCTTCCTAGTGAGAGTTTTCCTCCTGAGTTAAGAAGCTTATCTCGGAGCCTAGTACATAAGCGAGAGTGAAACATGAGTCCCACACACTTCTTCAACCACCTTCAGCATGGCGTCATCAGGAATCACTCTACGTTCTACCGAATGTGAGCAATCCCAACACTACTACAGAGCCGCGACAACACCACATGAGGAGACGTCCATGTTTACTGATGAGTCAACAAGTAGCAAGGTGGAGGTTGGTTTTTATCAAGATTCGTACGGGTGGCTGGAAAGTGTGAGGGCTACTTCTGCAGCTAATGCTGCTGCTCGTGCAAAACGTGAAGCTCGTAAGGTGGAAGTTGGTTTTTATCAAGATTCGTACGGGTGGCTGGAAAGTGTGAGGGCTACTTCTGCAGCTAATGCTGCTGCTCGTGCAAAACGTGAAGCTCGTATCGCTGTTCGTGCTACACATGCAGCATACGAAGTTGCCAATGCTGCTAACAACGTTGCTGTTACTCTCGCCGCTGCTGCTCGTGCTGCTAATCTTTTTGCTACTGTTTCCGCTCTTGCTAACGATGCTGCTGCTACTGATGCTGCAACGTCTGCTAAAAGTGCCGCTGTTGCGGCTGCTGCTAGGGCTAATGCTATTAATGCTTGTACAGCTGCTAAACAAATAGTCTGTTTTGCTTCTGCTAGTCGCAGTGTCGCTGTTACGGCTATAGCTGATGCCCATGATGCTAAGTTACGGGCTTTTGCTTTTGCTGAAGCTGCTGTTGATGCTCAAACTGTTGCTGCTGCTGCTGCTACTGCTGCTGATGAGGCTGCTGCTGCCGCTGCTGCTGCTGCTGAAGATGCTGCTGCTGCTGCGGCTGATGCTCTAGACACCTATGACGCTGCTGCTCTAGACACCTATGACGCTGCTGCTGCTGAAGATACTGCTGCCGCTGCTGCTACTGCTGCTGCTGCTGCTGAAGATGCTGCTGCCGCTGCTCTAGACACCTATGACGCGGCTGCTGCTGCTTTTGCTGAAGATACTGTTGATGCTGCTGCTGCTACTGCTGCTGCCGCTGCTGCTACTGCTGCTGCCACTGCTCTAGACACCTATGACGCGGCTGCTGCTGCTTTTGCTGAAGATACTGTTGATGCTGCTGCTGCTACTGCTGCTGCCGCTGCTGCTACTGCTGCTGCCACTGCTCTAGACACCTATGACGCTCCTGCTACTCCTGCTCTAGACACCTATGATGCCACTGCTCTAGACACCTATGACGCTCCTGCTACTCCTGCTCTAGACACCTATGATGCTGCTGCTGCTGCTGCTGCCACTGCTCTAGACACCTATGACACTCCTGCTACTCCTGCTCTAGACACCTATGATGCTGCTGCTGCTGCTGCTGCTGCTGAAGATGCTGCTGCTGCTGCTGCACTAGTCATCTATGACGTGGCTACTGCTCTAGACACTTATGACGCGGCTGCTGCTGCTGCTGCTGCTGAAGATGCTGCTGCTGCTGCTGCTCTAGACACCTATGACTGAAAACATAGTAGGCGTTATTTACAAACACTGCTGTTACCTATGCCTAAACTTAGTAGGTCTTATTTACAAACAAGAGAGCCACGTGGTGTTGTTTACAAACAAAGATAGTCACGTGATGTTGTTGTGGTCTATCATGTCAATGAAGGGGTCGCGTGATCAAGGGGGCGCGGTCTATTATGCAAATGAGGGGGTCGCGTGACCAAATGGCGACCTCTGATTGACTGGTGATCAAGAGGGCGTGGCTTATTATGCAAATGAAAGGGTCACGTGATCAAGGGGGTGTGGCCTATTATGCAAATGAGGGGTCACGTGACCAAATGGAAGCCTCTGATTGGCTGGTGATCAAGGGGGCGTGGCCTATTACGTAATTATGCAAATGAGGGGGCGTGGCCTATTACGTAATTATGCAAATGAGGGGGTCACGTGACCAAATGGAGGCCTCTGATTGGCTGCATGTCGATTGAGTAATAAACAGTACTTAACTATAGTCCCGTTCCGATACATACTATACTACTAACATAGGATGGGTATTATACCTTCTGACTTCTTTGATTGTTGTATTTAGAATAACGTTCATAAATCTTACACATTACAATATGAAAAGAAAACAATGAATTTTGAGAGATATACAGACTGCCCGAAATCAGCCAAAGAAGCTATAAACATGTAATGTCCGTGGTAGTCATGCTGCATTATTACCTCGGCAATGCTCCATTCATGCAGCATACCGAGCCTTCAAGAGTGTATCACTCCTGTAGTGTAGGTATGATGCTTAAGTGCGAGTAACTTGCCAGGGCTGCATTTATGCATCATGCCAACCAAGGGCATGATGCATTAATGCACTATGCAGTCTTTAAAGAGTTAGAAGGGAACGTGACCTGCCAGCTGTAATTAAATGCTGTTTACGGACAAGTCATTAATTAAGGAACAACATGTCAAGGTTTGTCCTAAATATAATTGGTGTGGCTGCCTTATCTGTACTGGTGCTGTGTCCGGTGATGACATCCAGGCAGGTACACAATCACTCTTGAAGGACAGCATAATGCATTAATGCATCATGCTTGCGAGTAACTCTGCATTGAAGCATCATGCCGACCCTATGGGTTTGAGATACTCCTGGTGGGTCAGCATGGTGCACTAATGCAGCCCCGGCAGGTTTCTCGCAAGGGCTGCATATGTGCATCATGACGACCATAAGCATGATTCATTAAGGTATCATGCCGTCCTTAAAGGGTTAATATAACGATCACTGTGCTAAAGGACTAGAGATCCTGTATTCCATGCCCCCTTGGGATACAGTGTTCCTCTATCAAATGGCCTATAACATTATCATTTGTTTCAATTCCTATTGACATTTAAAGGCAATAAAATATATTTTGAATAGAAAATACCATGAAATAAAGGCAAAGACCCATGACAAGGGTCATTTAGGAATTGTTTAGTGGCATGCCATACTTAACCCCTTAAGGATGCATGTCATCAAAAGGTGACATTTGTCGTCATGATGCACCGATGCAGCCCCGGTGAGTAACTCGCCAGGGCTGCATTGGTGCATCATGCTGACCCTTCGGTAGTGTCTCATCCCCATCGGGTCAGTATGATGCTTGAACACAGCAATGGTGAGTTGCTCGCTGGGGCTGCATTGGTGCATCATGACAACAAACAATCCTATGGGGTTAAGACACTCCCGGAGGGTAGGCATGATGAGCCAATGCAGCCCTGGCGAGTTACTCGCCGGGGCTGCATTGGTGTATCAATGATGACAAATGTCCATCCTTAAAGGGTTAAACGCTAAAGGTGTAGTGATTATTTATATAGAAGCGTCTCACCTGTGTCGACCAATGCCTGTAGCTCATGTTCCACCGAGATCGGCGTCTGAAATAAAACACGGGAGATGACAATTGACCTGACAATAACAGAAAACTTTACAGGCTATTGTATTGATATGCATATATACCTAGGGGGGGTCGGGTATATACATAACAGGTTTGCAGCCTTCTCTCTACTTAACCATTTAAGGTTGGCATAATGCCCTTTATTATCATGATGCATAAATTCACCCCTGGCGAGAAACTCGCCAGTGCTACAGTCAAGCTTTATGCAGACCATATGAGTTTGAGACCCTCCTGAAGGGTAGGCATGATGCATTAATGCAGCCCCCGCGAGTGACTCGCCAGGGCTGCATTGATGCATCATGATGCATCATGACAACAAATTGCATTTCATTGTCAGGCAACATGCCATCTTTAAAACACTTTGATAGTGCTTTAATGCATCGTGCCTTGGTCATCATGATGCATGAATGCAGCCCTGGTGATTAACTTGCCAAGACTGCATTCAGGCATCATGCTGACCTACAGCGTTGAGACACTCCCCAAGGGTCGGCATGATGGACCAGCGAGTTACTCTCTGGGGCTGCACTGGTGCATCAAAATGACAAACGTCATATTTTTGCGAAATGCTTCCTTAGGTGGTTAAGCGTAGCATGATGCCTCAAGGCATGATGCGCCAATACAGCATGACTGGTTGCATTCAGTAGGCATCATCATAGGGTAGGCATGATGCATAAATGCAGCACCGGAAAGTTACTCACCATGCCTGCACTCATACTCCCATAAGTTAGTTTTCAAGACAGCAAGAAAAGTCAAAGAAAATTGTATTTTGACAGAAACAGACCGAACAAGTAGTATTACTGTACTAGCTTATTTTCTGTAATTTATTGATGTATTGTTCATATCATATCATGACAATACCCTTCTACCTTATTTTTCTCATCATAAACATCGATACTGTGATAAACATACTGTATGTAAATGATATTATGTACAACAGTTGTTCAAAATGTCATCTATGCTAAAGGTTAATTACATAAGGGATACTGAAAGTGAAATTAATATTTTTGTACTACCATAAATCATATTTGTAACTTTCGAATTTATAAAGTATTTAATTTCATCAAGTGATTTCCTTGAACACAATACCTCAATATATGTATTCAAATAATGGGAATATTACGGCTGATGGTACTTTCATATTATGATCATACACCGTCAGAAGTTTAGCTGCACAGTATGATATACTGTTGGTTTACAGTATATACTACGGTATAAGTGTACATGGGCAGTACAATATACTGTAGGTTTACAGTATATACTACGGTATTAGTGTACATGGGCAGTAGAATCTACTGCAGTTTTACAGTATATACTACAGTATTAGTGTACATGGGCAGTAGAATATACTGTTGGTTTACAGTATAAAAGAACATATTTTGGTTTCACTATTTACAGTGTATGGTGTTGATTAATCTAACACTGAATGAAATGGATGTTATGAATAATCTCTTTCTTTAAAAAAATAATATAATATGAATATAAACAATTTTCTTTTAAATAAAGGTTTAATTGTACTGACTTTTCCCAGCACACAGTATTACCTGGATTGTCCTAGTTAAGACATCAGCTGTTACCAATCAGCGTTATGTCATAAATGAATAAATACGAGAATAGCCCTTTTCGCTGAGTCAGCTGAAATTGCTCCAACCGCCAACCAATTCATTTCAATACCCTTTTCTCAAGCTCTCATTGCCTATGCTACAGATTGGTCTGAAAAAGGACTCAACCTTTGCGCTCAATTTGCTGAAGGGATAAAATCGTGTTTCATCTCCAACCTGATATGACTGAATGTGGCTTGATGGTCTTTTTATCTATTTTCCCACAAAAAGATGAGGGCTAATAGTATCTTTGGGATCTCTCGAAAATGAAGAGTTACGAAATGTTGGATTGCTCGAACCATAAGTCCAGTATTCATAGACTCTGTAGTGAGTTTCCGGCGTTGCTATGTGATATTATGAAGGCTCAAACCGCTATTAATCGACCAAGAATATCATATACAATTGCTTTGTTCCCGCATACAAGCCGAGGACAAAGCACACAAACACCTGCTACCTAGTACCTTCACCCACCACCAGTGGCGCTGCACCACCCTATTGTATATAAGGGGCACGCGCTATTAGCCAGAGAGAGCTGGGTAGGGTACTAGGTGCATACCATTGTATACCTATTGTACAATAAACCCAAACTACACACTTAACCGTTGATTGTAGTGTTACTTACTTTCGTGCATATCAAATCTCAGATATTAGTCCAATGCTAATTGACGATGGCCCAATATGACAGCTGGACTCTGTAATCTTCTGAAAGACTGGACTCTGATAAACCCGCACAGCCTGTTTAAAATGGCTCTCGAGAGATTGTAATTATCAGCGTGATCCTCATTTATTTTCGTTGTGTTTATTGGCAATTGGTCACTCTCCTGGAGATCACAGCAAAAGGTCAAGAATAAATGAAATACCAATGTTAATAAATGCTTTCCATTCCACAAACCGCCTTGCTTCACTCAAAGACATCTTTTTGTTTTCATTCCACCTACTATTTATCTTTTCTAATGTCATGAATTTAAGATTGTCAGAGCACCAGGAAGCAAGTGCTTTAACCCTTTAAGAATGACATGTCCCTAAAAGATGACATTTATTGTCATGATTGGCACCAATGCAGCCCTAGCGAGTAACTCGCCAGGGCTGCATTGGTGCATCGTGGACCCTTTTGGAATGTCTCAATCCTTGATGCTTGAATGCAGCCCTGGCGAGTCACTCCCCAGGGCTGCATTCATGCATCATGACAACCAAGGGCATGATGCATTAAGGCATTATGCCGTCCTTAAAGGGTTAATTACCGCCAAATCGGTCCCACAAAGGTGATTGTTTGAAGGTCAAACTCTATCTGCGAAATGCCACAACATCAATCCTCTCATCACGCATGAGAAGGACGTTGTTATTAGTTAGAAATACCTGATTTAAAATGTTGCTGTATTTCATCTTGAGTATTAGAGACATCTGTAATATGAGTCACTAAAGTCATTCTCCTTTTCTGTAGTATAGAGATGCTCAAGTCATGTGCCTTATTTCAAGTCTTCACAAATACCGTATTTCCCCGTTTATAAGCCCGGGCTTCTATTGATTTCAAATAGGATATTGACCCGGCTTATAAATGGGGCAGGCTTATATTCGAGGCAGGCTTATATTATTTTCATATACGATAATTTTTAGATTTGAAGAGCTACTCTAGCAGTCTGTCTAAAATTCTCGGATATATTCATCATCTTTACACACTTTTTGGGACATTTTTAATAATATCATGACAAATTCAAAGGTTTTCCTTCTCCAAATTATACTCAGCTTAAGGTATGGTACGTTAGCATCATGCACATGAAAGAAATGTGAAAATACTCCGAGTAGAATTGAAATCATGCCCCTCTGAAGAAATTGTATTGGAGTTTCCTTTATTGACCAGGCTTATATTCGGGCCCCGGCTTATACTGATTTCAAATGGGGTATTGACCCGGCTTATAAACGGGGCAGGCTTATATTCGAGACCCGGCTTATAAACGGGGAAATACAGTAATACCAGAGTGGAGGTCCAAATTCTCACCCGTAATTAATCCAAATATCACTGGAAATGTCCAGATAAGCTGCAAGTGGCCCGGATCTTGACTTAGGCCACTCGAAAAAAGGTACTTGTGTCTCATTACCAAGCCAAGACAAAAATGACGAGGGCGTGGTTTTTTTAGTGTTTTTTTTTATTACTGGTGACCAAATTGTTGGGTAAATGTGACAAATTAGATTCATATTTCAGCAATCAAGATGTTTTGGATCATCAAATGTTGTAAATATGCATATTTTGCCCAGTTCATTGGATCCGTAATACTGTAAGCTTTAACTTGGTACCAAATATGCCCATATTCTCCCACTCTTTATCATATTTCCCACTGAAGATTGCTGAAAAGTGATGAGAAACAAGTAGTTTGGAGTGGCCTTAGCTATTTTGGGTATTGCCGTTTACTGAAAAGATTAGAATTTACTAAAATTATGGGTATGCTTATGCACAAGTCCACTTGTTAGTAAGGGCATCATCAGTGTATTAATTCCCACAGCTAACTATTACAATTCAATTTGAGATAACAAGTGGACTGCTGTACTCTTACTATTAGCTAGTTTAACCATTTAATAGCCGCATACTGCTTTAATGTGCTATATCCTTGGCTGTCATGATGCATGAATGCAGTCCTCCGCGAGTAACTCACCGATGCTACATTCATGCATCATGCCGACTCTGTGGGAATGCATCAGCCCAAAAGGGTCAACATGATGCATGAATGTAGCACTGCCGAATACCTCACCAGGGCTGCATTCAAGCATCATAATGACCGTAAGCATACTGTATTTTTAGCAATGTGCGCCATTTAAAAGATAATTAGTTATATTACAACAATAACAGCCGCCCACATCCTTAGAGAGATGCTGCAGAATCAAATTAGATTAATATTTCTAAGTTTTCAGTTTTTATGTCATTATTCAACTCATGAACGCATCCAGTTGAACTTAATAAAGGTAACAAACTTAATTTGACAGTGATATCAGATGTCAACTCTTTAAGAATCGTGTGTCGCTAAAAGGTGACATTTGTCATCATGGTGCATCAATGCAGCCCTGGCGAGTAACTCTCTGAGGCTGCATAGCTGCATCAGGTCGAGTATATCAACCTGGCAGGTTCACATGATGCATGAGGCTGTGTCTCATGAGATCGGGCCAAGTGTGAAGGTCTTTGACCGGGTGCCAGCTTTGACCCGGTGCCAGCTTTGACCCGGTGCCAGCTTTGACCCGGTGCCAGCTTTGACCCGGTGCCAGCTTTGACTGGCTTGATAGAAAAGGGTTTATTTAAGGCAGATTGAGATATAAATGGGCCAATAACTACTAATGTAAAGTGTTGTGACATCCATTAACCTTTTCAGCCAATTTTTATCTTCAAATGCCCTTAATTAACCCTTTTCTATCAAGCCGGTTAAAGCTGGCACCCGGTCAAAGCTGGTGCCCGGTCTAAGCTGGCACCCAGTCAAAGCTGGTGCCCGGTCAAAGCTGGCACCCGGTCAAAGCTGGCACTCGGTCAAAGCTGGCACCCAGTCAAAGCTGGCGCCCAGTCAAAGACGGCATCCGGTCAAAGACGGCACCCGGTCAAAGACTTTCACACTTGGCCCCATCTCATGAGACACAGCCATGAATGGAGCCCTGGGGAGTTACATCATGCCAACCAAGGGCTGGATTCATTAATGGATTATGCCGTCCTCAAAGGGTTAATGGGGATATCATTGACAAATGATCCTCTCATTATGACGCACTTATATCAGCGTAAACATCACGTGACTGGCAATATAATGGTTTCCTCTACTTTTTATTGTGAGGTATTACAGAATCAATGAGTCAGTGGCTTAACCATATGGCTGTGTCTAATGAGATGAGACCAATGTGATAGTCTTTGTCCGGTTGACATAATTGTCCGGTTGTCATCTTTGCCTGGCTAAAAGAAAAGGGTTTATTTAGGGCAGATGAAGATATAAATGGGCTACTTATTACTAATTCAAAGTGTTATAGGATCCATTAACCTTTTCAGCCCATTTTTATCTTCAACAGCCCTAAATAAACTGTTTTCTATCAACCCGGTAGAAGATGGTACCTGGTCAAAGACTATCACATTGGCCCCATCTTATGAGACACAGCCTTATATTGACCACATGACGGTATCAGCATGGCTGATGAATGTGCACTATTAAAAGAAGATATACAGTCTTTGCGAAAACTTTTTCATCCCACAGGACATTCGGTCCTGCAAATTTTCAATGTTGCAGGACGGGCTACAGTTTTAAAGGACCGGAGAGCCACATATCTGACAATTTATGCATTTTAAGTATAAAGTAGTTTTGTCCATTGAAAATACATTTTAACTGTAATCATCTATGGCTAAATCAGGAAAATACATAGATTTACACAGTATATTGACAAATATATTTCGTGTTTAGAAACCCAACTAAATTATTTTACTTTAAAGAAGCTCAACATGTGACTGGACATTTGGTCCTGCTACACTCATCAATCTGCTGGACTGATGACATTTTAGGAGGACATTGCCACTGTCCTGCATGTTTTCGTAACGACTGGATATAGACAAAACTCCACGCCATTGACATATACATGCACATCATACCTCACGAGTTGAAGCTGGGTCATATCACACAATGCCGAAGGCTGAGTGTGATATGACCCAGCTTCAACGAGTGATGTATGATGTCCATTTATGTTAATAAGTGGGGTTTTGTGTTTATTACATGGCCCTGTTGTCCTAACATGAAGAAAATCAACCAATTTGGAGGCCATGGAGTATGGCTACACCGTTCTCCATGGGGGCATGGAGTACGGAGGTCCCATAGGCTTAGCATAGAGAAGGCCATACCACCATGTAATAAACCACCCTCTTTTTATGATAACTTAAATCAATAGCTTTCTCATGCAGTATGTTAGTAGAGCATGAGCTACACTGTTAGAAGTAAGTACATAGGCAATACTGTTGTTTATCCATAGAACATCTAAATAATACAAATGTACACATTCAAATATTCATTAGCTAACATTTCTATATCAATATTATATGAAAAGAAAAACGTATTTCTCATAGTGCCAAGGTTAGTCTCGAACCCATGATCTCCTGTGTGTGGTGTTTTAATGTAGGTGAGTTTGTAGCTGTACAGTATGTGATACTGGAAAGCAAAAATACCTCCTTTTATACTGTGCAGCTACACTAGCTTCTGACAGTGTTTGAAGGGACACAGCAGGCTAATCTGCAGCAGCCCATGACGTCACCATGACGTCACCATGACGTCACCATGACGTCACCATTGTGACAAATACACCAGGTGCTGCATTATTCAAGCCTGGAGGCTGTACACAAACAACCTTTGTGGTGTTTTAATTAGAAATGTGAAATGGACGTCAAGATGTAGAGTTATCTGGTCAGTGGGGCATGTGGGTGTAGAGATACAGTGCTATACAGGCGCTACCGGGATGTATTAGGGAATGATCATTATTATCAACAGGGGGGCGGGGGGTGGTAGGTTTTGGGGGGGGGCAAAAAAATTTGGACCCCTTGACCGGGGGGGGCAAAAAAATTTGGACCCCTCTTGGGGGGGGGGCAAAAAAAATTTAACCTGTTTTGAGCCAAAAAGCCCGCGCGTTACTATGCTTCAAAGGACCCGTGCGCGAGCCGATTTTCGACCCTAAGGGGGGGGGGGGGGGTTAAAATTGTTGACCCCTTGACCGGGGGGGGGGGTAAAAAAAGAATTTGCACGCTCCGCGCGGAAACCCACCGCCCCCCCCCTGTTGTTAAAAAATGATCACTCCCTATAGTGATGATACGTTATTTATAGGCTGCAGCAAACAAGCCGGCTGTTCTTACTTAGGCCAAAAAAAAAGGTGTACATGTGTTTCAGGTCTGAAAATCTAGGTAGGGTAGGTCGGATTTCTTTTTTTTTTAAATTATTTAAAAAAAACAACTTTGGCCTGAAAAGTACCCAGAAATTGACTCACAAACTTCAGCACTGACTCGCCGACAGCGGCGTAGACTATCAAATTGACTCTGAAATAGCCCCAAAATCACTTTAAATATAAATATTTTCTCAAAATTGGATAAAGATTTCTAGGGTCGGCCCTGTTTTGCCAGGTATAGTCAGCACGATGCTGGAATGCAGCCCTGGCCTGGCTGCATTCATGCATCATGACGACCAAAGCTATGATGCATTAAGGTATCATGCCATTCTTAAAGGGTTAATTGTTAACAGGGTTAACCCAGTGGGCACAAAATATTGAATCAACATGATAAATAGTTATCGATGTTGATTCAATGTTGATTCAATGTTGATTCAATGTAAAACTGCATGGGAAGGGTTAAAGGTTTAAATTGTACAAAGCGACACCTTACCTTCGACTTAAGGCTTGTGCTGCCTGCATTACCACTGCCACCTGCAACAACAAAGGAATGTCCATTAGAATATTTTGATTGCAAAAAGAGATATAGATTATATAAAATTACAATTTTGATCACACGTGACGTGGTGTGTGAGTGATGATTAAAGTCTGTGTGACACAGCATTAATTGCTGTGAAATCTTTTTTTTTTTCAAAGAAAATTATAAATATACAATTTCTGTTGTTTTCTTTTAGTTTTTGTCACATCTTAGCAATACTCATTAAACTGAACCTTAGCTCACTCAGCTGCGCTTAGTCAAATAATCCCCAGATTTGATTAAAATCCTCATAAACCTCTCTCCATATCTTAAAGCCGATTACTATAATACAGCATGACCCTTTTTAGACATCACAATGACGCAAGCATTTTTTTATACTTAATCATCAATATACAATTTCTTTTCTCTTAGTTTTTGTCACGTCTTAGCAATGGTTCTCTTAATTGAGCCTTAACTCACTCGGCTTCACTTAGCAAATAATCCTCGGATTTGATCAATGTTCGTAAACCTCTGTCCATATCTTATTTTCGCACAGCATTAGTCTTCTTGACCTTATAGCCAATTACTATGATACAGCGTGACCGTTTTTAGACATCACAATGACGCGATTGGCTTGCTTCGTAGTTTGTCCAGATTACAAAATCAGTATCACCAGTGTTCAAAGATATTGATTTATTTTTAGTTTAACCTTATTAAATGGAGTACTAGACAATAAGTTGCCATAAAATGAAGGCAATGAATCTTATTTGTTATGCGTCATCTTGTCCCAACTCACATTGTGGGCCTATATTGGCTCCGTCATTGACTGAAAAAAATCGAAATTGGTTACAGTTTCTATTTGTCCAGGTATTGACTGTAAGACGTTACACCGGATTATTTTGTTCCCAGCTGACATAAAAACGCTATACTACATCAAAATAATGTTTTATCATAAAAAAACGTAAGGTGGGTGTGGTCCGATGTGGGGTGATTGTATGTGATTGGAGAATGCATGTGACGTAATGTTGGTTTGGACCACTTGGAAGAGAGCATGGCTATTTTGGTGAACGAGGTAACGGCCAGGAGCTCAGGCGCTCCCTCCAGCCCTGAAGATATGGGTACTAATACGTGGTGTACAAGGCACCACAGAGGGAGAGTAGTATAGTATGTATCGGAACGGGACTATAGTTAAGTACTGTTTATTACTCAATCGACCTGCAGCCAATCAGAGGCCTCCATTTGGTCACGTGACCGGAAGTGACCTACTTAGGGGATTAGTGGTGAGGTCACGTGACCTAGTTAGCCAATCAGAGGCCGCCATTTGGTCACGTGACCGGAAGTGAGGTCATATGACCTACTTATGGACCGGAAGTGACGTCATATGACCTACTTAGGGGACCGGAAGTGAGGTCATATGACCTACTTTAGGATCACGTGACCGGAAGTGACCTGATGAGTCACGTGACCGGAAGTGACGTCACATGACCTAATGGCCAACCGGAAGTGAGTGACCTGATTGAGGATCACGTGACCGGAAGTGACCTGATTGATCACGTGACCGGAAGAAGAAGTGACGTCACGCGACTTAATGAAGAGATGAGCGTCTTTAAGGGGTCACGGGCTTTAAAATGTGATATCTTTTTTTTTGGAGGAGGAGGAGGAGGAGGAGGAGAAGGAGAGGAGGAGGCGAGTCTCTTATTTTTTTCGGTAAACTAATAAAAAACACTACGATATAAGTTGTTTTTTTTTTTTTCATTTTTTATTGTTTTACGAGCGACTGGAAGTGACTTATTGAACTAGGTAGAAGCGTTCTTTAGAGTGTATAAGGGGGGGGGGAGGGGAGGGGAGGGGAGGGGAGGGAAGGGGAGGGGGGCCCCTTTAAGATGCATGGGGAGGGGGGCGCTTTTAGGATGCATGGGGCGGGTGGTGGGGGGGAGGGGGGGAGGGGGGAGGGGGGCACTCTAGGGGGGTGGGGGGGCACTCTAAGGGGCGTTTGTCTCTTTTAAGAAAAAAAGAAAAGAAAAAGATTTCAATCGAGAGACACGCTTCTTCCTCTCGAGAGGAAGAAGCGTGTCTCTTCGTTTTTTTTTTGTTTATCACGTGCTTCGATGAGGCGATCAGCTGCGACTGGAGGAAGTGACACTTTAAGAGGGCGCGCTTCTTAATTGTTATGATATTATTTTTTTTTTACTTACTAATAAAGAAGACGTATGAAAATAAAACACAACAATTCACATGTCCGTCGTTCTCGTTGTTTCTTGCTTGATAAAGTCAAGTAATATCGTGATGCCGAGGTCAAACTTTCCCATGTCCTCAGTCAACACTCGAAGGAGTTCAAAAGGTGTACCGCCGGCACCGTCAGCTTCATCTTGCCACATTTTCAACACTCGGAAGGCCCACTCAGCGGGACTTCCTCCGTATTCGCATTCTTCAGCGATCTTATCTAACCTCTCAGGCGACAATTTTAAATGGTCCCCCACCTCTTTCCACCTGCTACCTAGACGTCTGCCGAGGGTGCCCAAGTGCTTATGCATCGCGCGCGAGTCGGGGTTTTCGAAATCCAACCCCTGTCTGTGGAGAAGGGACATCCACTGAGCCAACAGTTCCACGCGTCTAATGCGGGTGAAGACGCGACCGAGCTCTCCCCATCTATGACGATGCGGGGTTTCACCCCACCAGACTCGGAACATCGCCGTACACAGCTCCTCCGGTGTCTTGACACTGCGCTCTACTAGAGCATCCATACATGCGGCGGTAACTTTTAAGCTACTGCCCAACTCTCTCCAACAGCCGCTCAACTCTTTACCTAGTTGACGAAGCAAGGCGTCGCTATAGGCTAACCGCCGCTGTCCTACCTCTCTGTTCTCCCCGTCGGTCTGCCTCGCGCGTCTCACGTCGTCAAGCCGCATTAACTTTTTTTCAGGTGGACAAGGCGGTGAAGGCGAGCTTGAAAGTGGAATAGCTTGAGCCATCTCGTCTCGTCTTGGCGGTGGCGGCGGCGGCGGCGGCGGCGGCGGTGGCGGCGGCGGCGGCGGCAGTGGTGGCGGCGGTGGTGGTAGTAGACGTTACTGTGGTCAGAGGCGATATGGTTTTTTTCCAACAGAAATCAGAGCTTTTTATACAGAGGGAGTTTAATCCCATTTCCAACAGCACTCCAGCTGTGTAGCGACCTGTCCGCATGACGCTTTTTCAACCGCTCCGCTCCTTAAGAGCTTAGATGACGAGGGGTGTGTCATCGCTATCCGTGGAGACCAGCTGAAAACGGTGTTTCTTCCTCATCCATTAGCCTTACCTCCTACCCCCTACCTGAGGACGTCTCCCTCCCTCTGACATTCATTGTAACAAACGTCAGAGGTCAGGTGAAAATCGGATTTTTTTCATGCACAGCCTTAGTCTATTGAACTAGCCGGCCGCCGCCTGGCCGGCCCGGTCTACTCACCACGGCAGGAGGTGGTGATTTTTTTTTTTTTTGTCTTACACTTAAGTCGCTCACCACATGCACACGCCTCTACTCACAGACAGACACGTTCGTCTTAGGGGGGTCCTGCTTCACGCCACACGCCTCCTGTAGTTTTTTTTGTACACACACTCTAAGCTCGTCACCGTTAATCCTTTATACAGCTAACGCGCGCTGAATGGCTGAACAGGGTGGTAAGTGGCTTAGCTCATGACAGTGGATCCCTCAAAAAAAAAAAAGAGGGGAAAGGGATCCAGCTGAAAACGTCATACCTTATGTCTTTGTGAATGGCCGCCGGTCAGTCGACGGCAGCAACCGCTTAATCCTTTATACAGCTAATGCGCGTTGAATTGCTGAACAGGGTGTTAAGCGGCTTAGCTCATGACAGTCGATCTCTCAAAAGGGGGGAAAGGGATCCAGCTGAAAACGTCATGCCTTATGTCTTTTGTTTCTCTTTGTGAATGGCCGCCGGCCAGCCGGCGGCAGCTGAACAGGGTCAGTAAGTAGCTTAGCTCTAGAAGCGAGAAGGCGTATATAAGGGGTCTGGAAACCTCCATTCACTCACTCATTCTTTTGCTGCTCTCTACAGTCACCACCATGAGCAAAAGACAACACCTAGCGCCGTCCAAGAACAAGAAGACTACGCGGAACAGCGCTCGTTTAGCGTCAGTGCCTCCTCTTGCTACTGAACATGAGACTACCGCCGCAGCCGCTTGGTCTTATCACCCTCCCGCTGTAGCGAGCGCTCGCGGCAGTAGTAGTAGTAGTAGCAGTAGTAGTAGCAGTAGTAGTACTAGTAGTAGTAGTAGTAGTAGTAGTAGTACTACTGGTAGTAGTCGTCGTGCTAGCGACGTTGTTACACTCGCGACGGTACACGTTGCTGCTAAGCGCGCTGCCGCTGCTACTGCCGCCCCGCCTGCTGCGGCTGCTGCTGCTGCTGCTGCACCTGCTACCGCTGCGCCTGCTACTGCTGCGCCTGCTGAGGCTGCTGCGCCTGCTACTGTTGCGTCTGCTGCTGCGCCTGCTGCTGCTGCTGCTGCTTCTGCTGCACCTGCTGCTACCGCTACTACTACTGACGACAACGCTCCTGGCACAGCGCAGTACTGGCAACCGGGTTTTTACCTCCCCACTACTGTTGATGACTTTGATGACCTGCCGCACGTTGCACAGCCCCTCTCCTCCACCACTACATCGACCGACGCCCTCGACGCCGCTCGCGCTGAGAGTGACAGCTATTCGGACACTCAGCCCCTAAACCGAGAAGAAGAGGAGGAGGAGGAGGAGCAGCAGCAACAGGGTGAGACAGAGAACGACGCTGACGACGAGGCGTACGAACAACCCGAAGGGAAAGGGGTGGGCGGTACGTTTTTCGGCTTCCCTCTTCGACCTTTCGACCTCACTTCCTCCACTAGTAGCGTCCCGTCCGGTCCGTGGCGACTGCCCTCACCGCCACCTTACGAGGGCGGCGGCGCTTCATCTTCTACCGCTACACTCAGCACCGACGGCGTGTGGCTGCGCTGTTCCAACAACGAGGCCTCGGATACCACCAGCGCTGACGCTGCTCCTGCTATCGGTTCTGCTGCTGATTCAGCTCACGCTGATGGTGTTACTCATCCTGGGGGTGTGAAACGTTCTAAGGTGAGTTCCAGAACAACAAGGCCTAGTAAGAAGAGAAAAATACAAGAAAAAGAACGAGATGGACGAGAAGAAGCAGAGAAAACCTTCTCCCGTCCTCTCGGGTTAGAGTTCTGCTTAGACGGAGCTTTGACGCTGGAGATCTGGGAGGACGTGGCTAGACTGTCTAGGAGGCCGCGCTACACAAAAGACGGCCAGGTGAAAGAGGCGTCTCTGACCAGAAGCAAGCGAGTGCACTTCACGGCCGACGCGCTGCGCGAGCTCATAGCACGCATCGCCGATATCCGCGCAGTGGTGCGCATACGCGACACAGCGGCTGCGCAAGGAAAACCTAATCACACCCCCTGGTTCGCAGTGCTGGATGAGGAGGGCGAAGTGTACGCAGCTGTGAGCTACTACAGCGGTAAGAACCTCGTCCAAGTGCGCAAGTACGAAGGTCCTGACAAAAAACCCACACAGCAGGGAGTGACGCTGTCCGCCAGAGCGCTCAAAGAGTTGGATGACAAAACAGAGATCATTCTGAAATATCTCGGCATAGATTCGGAATGAGAGACGCTCAACGCTCACGCGCGCGCACACACACACACACACACACACACACACACACACACACACACACACACAGCGTTTTGACGTACGCTGTATGAGACAGACAGACGGATACACAGACAGCAGACAGAAAGATAAATAGATAGATAGATAGACAG
This sequence comes from Harmothoe impar, assembly GCA_947462335.1. Classification (NCBI taxonomy): domain Eukaryota; kingdom Metazoa; phylum Annelida; class Polychaeta; order Phyllodocida; family Polynoidae; genus Harmothoe; species Harmothoe impar. Next base: position 8,733,780 of record OX381705.1, on the reverse strand, counting down.
ATAGATTGATAGATAGATAGATAGTTAGACGGCTAAGTAGTTGGTAACTGAGTGGGAAAAAAAACATGACACAGTACGTATGCGAAAAGTGTTTCAAAATGTTTAAAAGACCGTACAACCACGAGAGACACGTAGAAAATTGTAGAGTAGTACCTAAGTTTTGCCCTCTATGCGGCGAAGGCGATTGCCGAAAGATCGCCTGTCGACGCGAATCTCTGGACGGGGTGACCGTCCCTCCGCGCATATGTGCTGTACCGAACGGGGAGGAAACGTTCACGGCGAATTGGCCTGCGATACAAACGGGCGTCAGGATGCACGGGACTCGCGTGAGTGTAACAAACTTCAGGCTACCAACCGGCGAGTTGAGTGACGCTGTAGATACTATGCGTCGCATTCACTTGACACAAAGATTCAGATACAAAGTGGGTTTCTCGGTAGGCTTACTCTTACAACACAGAGAAGACAAGAGCAAACTGCGCTACTTTCACGCCTCCCAGAACAACGCAACTCTCATACAACCGCTCCCTACTATAACTAATTCAGAAACTTTGGAAGAGCTCCTCTCAAAGATGGAAAACACCGTCGCTTGCGAGGAAGTACGGAAACTTTGCGACGCTGACACCAAGTGGCACGTTCTTTTTCCTACCAATTTGAACATTTGCGTTTACATGGGACCGGGGGAATTCCCCATAGGCGGTAGGATCACTCAGGCCGGTCGAGTTGGAAAGAGAAGCGGCGTGTTAGATTTTCCCAACAAGGACAACCTCTGCATCTTCCGCTGCATTTCCTTTCACTTATACAAGACCAGCAAGCGCGCTTCAGATTTGTTACGTCAGTTCTGTCCCGCTGCCACACCTGAATCCTTTCCGGGTCTGAACATCCGCGACTTACCCGCGTTAGAGAACTTGTTTGACGTACAGATAGCGGTTTACACCGCGTCACGTCAAGTGCCGGGGCGGAAGTTGAGAAGACGCGTTACTCTGATCAGACCGCCTTCCAGAACTCTGGCCGCCCGAGGTAAAGTCAACCTACACCTGACGGCGAAAGGCGGTTTGCACGTCTCTCTCGTCACGGACTTCAACGCGTACGCGGGCATATACGAATGTTGCAAGTGTAAGGCGGCGTTCACCACCGAGTTCTTGCTGAAGAGACACAGGAACCAGCTTTCCTCTTGCCGACAAGTCAAGTTGCGCTACGTAGGCGGCATCTACCAAAATTCGAGAACGATTTTCGAAGCGCTAGCAGACTTCTCCATTCTTCCCCCCGACGGACATTCCGGAATCTACCCTTACAAGATCGCCTTCGATTTCGAGGCTTTCTTCAGACCGTGCAAAGAACCGTCGACGGAACACGTGTCCCTGCTGTGGGATCACGTCCCTTTGTCGGCTAGCGTCGCATCCGACTTTCCGGGGTGGGAGGGGCCCGTCTGCTTCGTCAGAGAATCCGACGCAGATTCCGACCCCTTGTTGGACCGAGTTTTAAATCACATAAACGAGAACGCCAAAGTCATCGGGGAAGCTGTGCTAGAACTTTACCGACCGACCTTAGCGAAGTTAGATGCGGCGATAGGTGAAGCTCTCCTGCTGGAGGAGGCGACGTTCACCCCTTCTCCAGGCGGCTTCGCTGCGGCTCAGACCAGACACCCGTTAGTTCAACTGAAGAAGCGGCTTCTGAGATACATCCGTCAAGCTCCAGTCGTGGGCTTCAACTCGGGGCGTTACGACTTGAACCTGATCAAAATGCGCCTTCACTCGTTCTTCGCCTCCGGAGACCGAAGAAACCAAGAATTCAGCGTCATAAAGAGAAGCAATCAATACTTGGCGGTTTACACACAGCACACGGTTTTCTTGGACGTAGTCAACTATTTGGCACCCGGTTACAACTACGCGACCTATTTGCGAGCTTTCACCAGGAACGAAGAGAAAGGTCACTTTCCTTACGAATGGATGACGTCTACCAGGAAACTGGCAAACAGAACGCTGCCACCGAGATCGGCTTTCGACAGCGAGCTGACGGGCGTCAAAATGTCCGAATCCGACTACGCCGCATGTCAGAAAGTTTGGTCCGACGAGAAGATGCAAACTATGGAAGACTACTTGATCCACTACAACAACAAAGACGTCAAACCTTTCATACAAGCTCTGAAAAATCACGCTAAATTTTTCCAAGATCGCGGCATTGACATGTTGAAAGACGGAGTTTCTCTCGCCGGTTTGACTTTACGGTTCCTCTTCCAAAACCTAGAAGACGCGTTCACAACGTTCCCCCAGTCCGACGCCGTCCTCCACGCTCTGATCAAAGAAAATCTAGTCGGCGGTCCTTCCATCATCTTCCATAGATTTCACGAGAAGGGCACCACGCGGATAAGGGAGCACAAGTACGGCGAAGAAGCGAGACCGTGCCAACACATCCTAGGACTAGACGCTAACTCTCTGTACTTGCGCTGCATGAGCGAAGCGCACTGCACGGGCTATTACGCGGTGAGACGGCCCGAGACCGAGTTCAAGCCCGAAATTAGGCAAAGAAACTCTCACAGCGCTTTGGAGTGGTTACGCTTCGTAGAGCACGACCGCGACGTGAAACTGCGCCACGCTCTGAACGGCGGCGAGATGGTTGTAGGCTGTCGGAGAATTCGCGTGGACGGGTTTCACGCGGCCTCTAATACGGTTTTCCAGTTTCACGGGTGTTGGTTCCACGCTCACGAGTGCATACCGTCGCACCGATATCAGTGCGCTTCACTGAGAGAGGAGAGACGCGACAGAACGACCAGAGTAAGCGCTTACTTGAAAGCGATAGGTCACAAGCTGGTCGTCGTGTGGGAGTGCGAATGGCGAGAGATGAAGCGTCGAGATGAGCGGGTCAAGGCCTCCCAACAACGCTGGAAGGTTGACGCTTTGAAAGTGTCTCGAAACGCGATGAGCGAGAGCGACATCCTTTCCGCTGTGAAAGAGGAGAAAATGTTCGGTTTAGTTCAAGTGGACATCACTACGCCGCCTCACCTACGAGACTACTTCGAAGAAATGACCCCCGTTTTCAAGAACGCGACCGTTTCAAAATCGGACATAGGACCTCACATGTCAGACTTTGCGCAGGAAGAAAAGCTGTTGAACACGCCTCAGAGATGTCTGATAGGGAGTTACCACGGAAAAAATATTCTCTTGGGAACGCCGCTTCTCAAGTGGTATTTAGAGCACGGTTTGATAGTCACCAAAGTGCAGCTGGTGGTAGAATACCTACCTAAACGCGCCTTTGCCGGTTTCGCGGACGAAGTAACGGCAGCGCGAAGACGTGGCGACGTGAACGAGAACGAGAAAATTCTGTCAGACTGTTACAAGTTAATGGGAAACGCTACGTACGGTAAAACAATCTGCAACAAAGAAAAACACACGGCGGTGAGATACACTGACAGTCGGAAGTTCGAACTATTGGCCAATTCGTGGCGCTTCAAAAAGGCGTCCGAGTTGAGTTCCGATCTGTTTGAAGTCGAACTACAACCGAAAACAGTCAACAACAACCTCCCTATTCAAATAGGGTTCATGGTATACCAGTACGCGAAGTTGAAAATGTTAGAGTTCACATACGACTTCTTGGATAGATTCGTCGATCGGCGCGATTATGCCCTTTGTCAAATGGACACCGACAGTCTTTACATGGCTCTCAGCGGTGACACGTTGGATGACCTAGTCAAACCTCGCCTGAGAGAGACGTACTTCAGAGAGAAACGAAAGTGGCTTCCGACAGCGGTGTGCGACGATCACTTAGAGCTTTTCGTGAAGACAAAAACGGAAAGAGTGCGAGAATGGTGTCCGCCGCCCGGCGGATGTTGTGAGAGACGGTACCTTCACGATCTGAGAACTTCGGGGCTTATGAAAGCGGAGTGGGAAGGTGACGGGATCCTAAGTCTCAACCCTAAGACTTACATTTGCTACGATCGAGTCAGCGACACCGGTGAAAGAAAATCCAAAAAATGGAGTGCAAAAGGCGTACAGAAGAAACAAAACCCTCAGGAACCAGACGACTTCTTGGATGTTCTTCGCCAACGAAAAACTCTCATTGCTGTAAATAGAAACTTCAAAGTGGTGCGAAACAAAATGGTCACCTACACCATAGAGAAAGACGGCGTGCGCTACTTGTATTATAAGCGTCGCGTGCATTCTGACGGTGTGACAACGAGTCCTTTAGAGATATGAAAAAAAAAAAAATAAGCGTGTGCATCTTTTCAAAAATAGAGTGTTTATCAAGATTGAAAAAAAAATAAATAAAAAAAAATAAAATAAAATATTGTTGTGTTTTTATTTTCATACGTCTTCTTTTACTAGTAAGTCGCGCAGTCTCTTAAAGCGGCACTCATGTGACGACGTCGCTTCCAGTCACGTGATCCTAAAGACCCTCACTTCCTAAACAAAAAACTTCTTCTTCCGCTCACGTGATCAATCAAGTCACTTCCGGTCACGTGATCCTCAATGAGGTCACTCACTTCCGGTCGGCCATTAGGTCATGTGACGTCACTTCCGCTCACGTGACTCATCAGGTCACTTCTGGTCACGTGATCCTAAATTAGGTCATATGACGTCACTTCCGGTCCCCTAAGTAGGTCAGTAGGTTACCCAGAATGCACCACTAATCCCCTAAGTAGGTCACTTCCGGTCACGTGACCAAATGGTGGCCTCTGATTGGCTGCAGGGTTACCCAGAATGCACCACTAATCCCCTAAGTAGGTCACTTCCGGTCACGTGACCAAATGGAGGCCTCTGATTGGCTGCATGTCGATTGAGTAATAAACAGTACTTAACTATAGTCCCGTTCCGATACATACTATACTACTAGGGAGTAGTCAGAGAGACTTCGATCACACAGCCAGAGACTCAGAGGGACGGAGTCAGCGACGGGACCAGAGGGCTGGGGTGGGCAGGAGGAGGCCTGGTGGCTGGAGGCCAGGGAGATGTCAGGCCCAGAGTGTGAGAGACCCTGAGCAGAGGGCGGGAGCGGCATTGGCTTGGACAGAATAACAGAACCTGGTTATTACATTTATGCCTCAGTGTTGTTATGTTACAGCTGTAAGTAATTGGGAATGCGGCTCAGTTAAAGCCTTTAGCTGTCGTAGACACACATATCCTGCACATTCCACATTGCCATTAGAAGCAGCCCTAGGTGATATAAAAGTGTAATGGTCTGAATTCTACACACAATTCATGTCCATCCCACAATGTGTCTAAAGAGAGCCCTTGCACTCTCCCAGCACAGTCTCAAATACGACTCTGCCTGCACTCCAGGAAATCTTCTGTGGAAGAAGGAGTGAAAATGTTTCTCCTATTTTAAACATCATTTGTTCATACATTCCTTGATATATTTGAGTTGAATCATAGTTGTATAAATGAGTATCTCAAAAGCATGGCGTAGGTAATACCAGTCTTTACGAAAACATGCAGGACAGTGGCAATGTCCTCCTAAAATGGCACCGGTCCAGCAGATTGACAAGAGTAGCAGGACCAAATGTCCAGTCACATGTTGGGCGTCTCTAAACTAAAATAATTTAGTTGAAATATGTTTGTCAATATACTGTGTAAAATTATGTATTTTCCTGGTTTAGCCATAGATGGTTACAAATAAAATGTATTATCAATGGACAAAACTATTTTATAAATACTTAAAATGCATAAATTGTCAGATATGTGGCTATCCGGTCCTTCAAAAATGTAGCCGGTCCTGCAACATTGAAAATTTGCAGGACTGAATGTCCTGTGGGATGAAAAAGTTTTCGCAAAGACTGAGGTAAGTTTCCAGGGTGATCCGCCGGCAGAGAAGGAAGTAGTGCTGGTAGAAACGCATGGCAGAATCTGCTGGAATAAAAGCTGAGATTGCTACAATAAAAGTGTAAGGGTGTGAGTTCTACATTCACCGCAGCAGCTCATAGATTCCATCACCATTGAAAAGACTGAGCTGTTAACAAGGACATAAAGCAATGACTAGAACCCATCCCAATGTGGCAGCGTCCTAATGTGACTGGAGTAGCCCCATATTACATCCCAGTAGCTACATCGACTGTCCTATACTGCATTAGCCTGCTTCTCACCTGCATATGAACTGAACATTTTCACCAGGCACACATTGGGGCTGTTCAAGTATGACGTCATCGCACACGAGGTTCGGGGGCGTTCAGACATTGATGACACTCTGAGAAAAGTAATAGTTGTCTGAAGGCTGAGCTAATTGCCCGGTCTAATACAAAAGTTGCAGGCGATAGTTGCTAGCAAATGGTTGCCTAGGATCCATATTTATGGATTTTGGGGCAACTAGTTCACATGCAGGTGAGAAGCAGTAGCTATTGACTGTCCTATACTGCATTAGCCGCTCCGTGCCTGCATGTTAATCACTGCATGGACCATCCGATTTAAGCAACTTTAAACACTAATCAAAGTTTATAATATCCTTCTTTCAGAAGCTTTCAGCAACTTAAAACAACTTCCCAGTAGACGCAGAACATCAACATTGACAGATAGTTGTCAATGTTGATTCAATGTGGATTCAACATTGAACTGAATTTTGTACCCACTTCAAGCTGTTAATATAAGGCCACTAATCAATTGGATTTTTGCTTAAAGGTACTTAAATCGGATGAGCTATGCAGCGAATGTAAGTATGATATGGAGCTGGGCACTTTCATCGGGCACATAGAGGCTTCTCAAGTATGACGTCATCAAGTGTTCAAACATCGATGACACTCCGTAAAAAGATTCTGAGAGTTGTCTGAGGATTATGACATTGATGATGATTTTCTAAAAGGTTCTACCCAAAGCCCCCTTATAGGCCTTGTTAGTCCCTTATCCTACAAAATTGCCCATATCCTTCAAAAATGTTTAGTTTTTATAGTATAAGGGCTGTCAGTCAGGCCCTTATTCCACAAAATCGGCCCTTATCCTACAAAGTGCCCTTAGTTCGGTAGGTCGGATTCTTTTTTTTTTTTTACATAACCCTAAAATTTACCCCAAAAAGTATGAAAATGGGAAGATTTTTTTCAAAACTTTTGAAAACCTAAAATTTACCCCAAAAGTGTAAAAATATAAAAATTTCTTCATTATTGCATAAAAAACGTAGGGTCGTCCCTGTTTACATAGGGTCGGTCGGGTGACCTGAAACAAAGATTGTTTTTGGATGGAGAAAGAAGACACCTAACAGTGTATAATGCACCCCCTCTAACACACACTACTCCCTTGCTCATTACCCCATATTCATGCACCCAGACTACGGTAATGGCTACTTTATGTGCTTTTTAGTGCCCCTTAAGTCAAACCTGTAAGGACGCATATCGCTAAATGATGACATTTGTTGTCATCATGCACCAATGCAGCCCTGGCAAGTAACTCACCGGTGCTCCATTGGTGCATCATGCCGACCCTTTAAGATTGTCTAAACCCCATAGGGTCAGCATGATGCTTGAATACAGCACTGGGGAGTTACGGGCCAGGGCTGCATTCATGCATCATGACGACCAAGAGCATAATGCATTAAGGTATCATGCCGGCCTTAAAGGGTTAACGTGATGGTCTGTCCCGGTGCAGGCTGTGTGGGTACAGGCAGCACATGAAGTATGCATAATGGGAGCAGCCAGTGAATGCTCATTTGATTTTAGTATTGGGGGGGGGGGGCAAACAAAATTTAGACTTCTTGAAGGGGGAGGGGTACAAAACCATTTGGACCCCACTTGAGGGGAGCCCAGAATATTTCATCCCTATTTAGCAGAAAAGCCTGCACATTTCTATAGCTCCAATCCATTCATTGTGGGTCGCTCTTTCGGAAATCCCCTCCCCCTGTTGTTAAAACACGACCACTCTCTCCACTTATATGTGTAGACGGCTGGATTCTGTAGTAAATTCATGACTTAGCATAGGGCATAGTGCTTTAACCTAATACACAATGCCCTTTGTCGCCAAAATATATGAATACAGCCCTGGTGACTGCTAGGGATATACTGTATTAAAGCACTGGGTGACTCTAAAAGGCTCAGAGTAAATTCTGTATGGAACTTTACTGCACTAAAGATCATCATTTAACCATCTTGTCCCATGCCCCTGAATATGCTCCCTTACTGTCTCTCTGTCTCTGCCTCTGTCTACCTCTGTCCCTCCCTGCCACTCCCTCACAGGCTTAAACTAATTGTCAGACAGGGAAGTAGCTCAGTTTGTAGAGCAGCAGGTTATGTGATCTGAGGGTCGTGGGTTCAAGTTCCGCTTTCTCCAGATGATTTTTCCGCGACCGTTTCACTGGTGGAGAAAGCGAGTGCACTCGCTGGTACGGTTGACTTAGATGGTTGGAGCATTCCAACTTGCTGGGAATTGGCCACCTGCTGGTGGTTGGTAGTTGGAGGAGCAGGTTGTGAAGAGTTGGTTCCCAGTACCGGCAGTTGGAGTTCAGCATGGAGTCCAGTCAACAAATTGGCTGGATCGGTTTGGCGCTGTGAGCTTCTATCATTGTTCTGCGGGGACATGATAGAAACTGGGGGAGCTGTGTAAGGGAAGTGGTTACCACCCCCTTCCGCCTACCGAACCGACCCAGTAACTGCTTAGTTCACTATAATCTTTAGACTTCAGATGGTGCCACCTGTCTATTGCCAAATAATGGAAAAGTAGGGCCATCTAGGGTATAAAGATGATAGGCATCTATCTAGCTGTATCATACCTTGTGCTATATACAGTCATTTCCTCCCAGTATAACCAAGCTTAAACCTGATCAGTTCAGGCCTGTGCTCTCCCTAGTCCTTTACAACTACCTACATATGTACACATGCCCCTTAATTAATCCTGCTCAGAGCTGCTCTCACACCTAAGTATGGAGTAGCTCACAGGGTTATTTATAGCAGCATGAAAGGCTCGTTATGAGGCCACAGCAGCCTAAAGGTAGTAGCTGCACTGTTAGAAGTAAGTGCTGCTCCTCTACAGCAAATAGTGTGGGTAACTTTGGGGTCAGTAGATTGTGCTGTGCTCTACTACTGCGAGGCAGACTACAACTATTTGTGGCTGACTCATTGCCAACTTGAGATATGCCGCGTCAAGTAGTTGACATACATCTTTACGTTAAACCAGGAGCTGCCGACAAGAGTGGCGGGAAAATCGTGGAGACAGCGTTCGTCTGCCCTACTATACTGCATGGTGGGAATGCCTCAGCATATCGAGAATAGGGTCTGAGTGGCGTAAGATTTTCAATCCCCAAATGCGAGTCTGACATAGAGATTATGATGGGGCCATCTTGGGGCGCCGTGCATCGCTGGGTAGCGACCTGTTTTATTGGTAGTTGTATCATATCAATCAATCTGTTAGAAGTAAGTACTTCTCCCGTACAGCAAATATTGCAGGCAACTTTGGTGTCAGTAGCTAATCTTACAGGTGTGTGTAAATACCACTGCGTGAATGCTGGCATTTAACCAAAGATTGGACTGCTTAAAGTCATACTTTATTCATATTTAACTTCAGAAAATGTCACTTAAAGATGCTTAAATTCCATTACGCTTAAATAGTGACTTCAAGCAATTAAAGGTTTGCTTAAATGCCAACTTTCATGCAGTCTATACTGCAAAATCTTCTGTAACTGTACAGCAGAATCTCTAGTAAATCCATATTAATTTTATGCCTTCATAGTACAGAAAAAATGTACTGTAAATCTTCAGTATATATCCACATATTAACTTCAACCAGCGAAATTTGATATAGTGGACCCACTGGACATAACTCTGGGTTCCTATACATGGTTATAGCACATTTGCTGTTTCGGAACAACAACCTTTTACAGTGTACACCGTGTCTGTACGTAACGGACCTCTAACGTAGCAGTCTCCAGGGGCAGATGTTACATGTTGGACGGTTACACAACTCCTGTGGCAGCCCGTGGCAGCCCGTGGCAACCTGTGGCAACCTGTGGCAACCTGTGGCAACCTGTGGCAACCTGTGGCAACATGCCGATTCTGGTATAAGAGATGTGGAACCCTCATTCACAACAGGTCAAAGCATTCATACGCAGATTCTCAAGTGTCTCATATTTCGTCACGTGACCCCTGGAGGTATTTCATAAGAAATCCTGTTATCATCTATGACAATGGACAATATGTGTAGATACCCCCTATTCACCTTGAAACATACCTCAGCATCCGCATATATTGCACTATTGATAAATCTGTTCGGAAATACCTTCGGGGGCCTCTCAACCCTGTCGGGTCAGCATGATGCTTGTTTGCAAGACTGGCGAGTTACTCACCAGGGCTGCATTTATGCTTCATGATGACCAAGGACATCATGCATGAAAGTATCATGATGTCCTTAATGGCTTAAGAACAGATCTGTGCCTCATGAGTATTGACTTTGTCAATGATGTAAAACAATTGATGAGGGTTCACATAAATGTCAAAAGGTGATATTTACATCTATTTTGTATCGATTTCAACGGGACCACCCTGGGCACACTTAGATGCACCATTAAATTATAAACTTCAGCTCACAGAATCCTGTTCAAATGATTCCTTACACAACCCTGCAGAAGTTGCACCTGTTGTGAGGAACAGTCCTGCACTCAAAAAGTAAACTTGTCTCCGGACTGTGACTGTCATAAAATAAACGAGTCAAAAACTTGTCTAAGTAAAAGGAAGCGGGTCTTCTAGCTGGAAATATAAGATCCACTTGGTACGTGGCAGCCTAAAACCCGACGTTTGCCAGCTCTAGAACCTATTTTAACTGTTTTTTCTGGTTAGCTCTTGGCTTCTTGCTGAAAAAACAGCAACAAATATGGACAGTAATCAATTGACACTCCCAGGCCATTTTGTTCATAGTAGGCTGTGTCTCACCAACTTGGGCCAATGTTTTCGTCTATGACAGGGTGGCATCTATGACCGGGTGGCGTCTATGACTGGGTGCCGTCTATGACCGGGTGCCATCTATGACAGGTGCCGTCTATGACCGGGTGCCGTCTATGACCGGGTGCAGTCTATGACTGGGTGCCGTCTATGACCAGACACCTTAAAATATAAGATTTAGAAAAAAAAATTATTCTTTGATATGTAAGGGATAAAATAAAGAAAATGGTGGTGGTTACATATCCATATATATATTCACCTGCCCTAGATAAACCTTTTTCACTCAGGAGGTCATAGACGGCAACCGGTTATAGACGCCACCCAGTCATAGACGCCACCTGGTCATAGACGAAAACATTGGCCCAAGTTGGTGAGACACAGCCAGTAGTTCCTTACATGATGATGTTTTCTTAGTCTGAATAAGATTCCTGGACACCCATATGTACCGCATGACGTTACTTTAGTTCACAGAAATCCTTTCAGACGATTTCTTACACAACCCATGATTTGCACTGGGTGCATTGCCCGGATGTATTGTTTGGATGCTCTTTAAGAACAGGAAGTCGTAGGCGTTTTGTTGTGTGACGAGAATAGCGTGATTGTCAATACACACAATGGACAGTTCTATAAGAAGACGCCATTGACTCGAAGAAGAAACAATCTCTTCACACACCTTACATGAAGAACTGCTTGTGACAAATTCTGAATGACCTTTCATTGACAATGATGAGTGTATACCCTTGTTCGTCATGATGCATGAATGCAGCCCTGACAAGTAATTTGCCAGGGCTGCCATCAAGCATCATGTCAATCCTAGGGAGTTGATACACTCCTAAAGGGTTGGCATGATGTACCAATGCTGCACCAGCAAATTACTCGCCCGTATTGCATTGGTGCATCATGCAGACAAAAGTCATCTTTCAGCGACATGCACTGAAAATCCATATGGTGAAAGGGTTAGTCAGTACAGAATATCCTAGGTTGGTCATATGAGTGTTAGTCACAATGGCAAAGTTATATTCAAAAATGACTGAGGGGGTCAGTCAGTAGTGGCTAACCTAGGTTCATCATTGGTGTGTATCTTAGTTGTATACCACTAGTTGGTGCCACCTGTAAGATACTATGATGACCACTCAGTGGCTCCCCCTATAAATTAAAAGACTAAGGTTGGTTGGTCAGTACTGACCAACCTAACAATATTAACTTACATAGGTTGGTCATATAGGGAGCCAAAAAAATGACTAACTAGGTTAGGCACTAGTGACTCAGAGATTGGTCGTATAGGCAGCCTAGGAATATCAGTGTGCCATGCTTAAAGTGTTAAAGAGTTAGGTGTCACACCAGTAAATAGAGAGGTGCGGTCATATATCTGTCTACCTTGCATAGTAAGGGGAGCCTGCGGAGGTTTAGTGTGGTGAGACCTGAATTCGAACCGTCTGGAGCCTTTCAGGTCCTGAACTGATGGGTCCTATACTTAGACTTATTAGATTATAAATTTGGACATTAGAGAGTGCTCTAATGTCTAGACTCAAGGATCGCAGAAGTATAAATCTAAGGGTACTAATGTACCGTTGGTCCAGGAGTCAGGACAATATTGTGGTACCTGTCCGTGTCCTAAGAAATAATACCAAAATCTGACTAGTTGTTAACCGACCAATTCTGGAATCCTACCACAGCAGCCCATTGTATAGAGGAATGCTATCCTGGAACATGTTAACCGCTGATGTACAAAGGGTGAATAGTGTATCTGTGTTCAAAAATTGTCTGATCCATTGATCTACGTTGTAAACATCTATGAGAGTCTACTTGGTATAACCCCAGTTGCTATCCACGGAATTGTGTAAATACATACTATGTGAGAGGTTGATCATGTTATAGACTGTGCCAACTTGTATTATCTTTGCATTCATGTGACTATCTTCTTTCAATCCTCCTTGGCTGTATTACTAATTGGACACTAGTTAATACTTTAAGGGTGGCATGATACCTTAATGCATCATGCCCTTGGTCGTCATGATGCATGAATGCAGCCCTGGCGAAAAACTCGTCTGTGCTACATTCAAGCATCATACCAACCCTACGGGGGTTGAGACACTCCCCAAGGGTCGGCATGATACACCAATGCAGCACCGGCGAGTTGCTCATCAGGGATGCATTCATGCATCATGACAACAAATGTCATCTTTTTGCGACATCCGTCCTTGAATGGTTAATATGTTGAGAGCCAGCAGCCGTTGAGCCAGCATTGACTTTGTACCAGCTGCTGCAGTATCAACGGCCTTTACAAATAAGGACTTGACTGTTATGCAGCTTTAGCAATCGAGATTCTCGCTGACGCAGATATTTTTCTCTGTTTATACATATACTGCATAGGCCCTATTGTGCCTGCTAGAGATTGGATTCAGCCATATAATTTGAGTCATTTCTGAATATCTCTGTGGGCCCATTTGCTAAGTTATAACTTAGCCTTATTGGCTGGAAAGTCCAAGATGTCAACTTTCATATCAATTTTATATCTACTTGTTAGCCTAATACAGCAGAATTCCTAGACTGATGGACAAGTTGAACAGAGGTCCAAGTGGTAAACTCATGGGCACTTTACCCTATAGTACACACCACCCACGGATCTGATTGGTTAATCCCCTCAGGTCTCCATCACTAGCAGACCGGGACGACGTGACTATTCTGGGACGACGCGTCTCGGTGAGCATGGCCAGTGAGCATGGCCAGACAGGAAGACAAACTACCACCAGTCTCTTATACACTGATATCCTAGGCTCCCTATACGACTAATCTCCTAGTCACTAGTGCCTAACCTAGTTAGTCATATTTTGGCTCCCTATAGGACCAACCTAGGTAAGTTATTATTGTCAGGTTGGTCAGTACTGACCACCCACCTTAGTCTTTTAATTTACAGGGGGAGCCACTGAGTGGTCATCACAAGTGGCACCAACTAGTGGTATACAAATACAACACACCAATGATGAACCTAGGTTAGCCACTATTGACTGCCCCCTCAGTCATTTTTGAATGTAACTTTGCCATTGTGACTAACACACCTATGACCAACCTAGGATAGTCAGTACTGACTAACCGTTTGAACCTATGGATTTCCAGTGTACTCGTTCCACACGCCATTCGCCCCAATGCCACTTATAACCACCACTGTTGCCTTGATCTCAAATGTTGGTCAGGTTTGGGTATATCCTGCTGTTAGCTTTGAAAAGGTGAAAATCAGATCCAAGAGTTGATTTTTTCTCTTTTTTGTGTACCTCATTACCGTTGTGTTTCTTTTAGGTAAAAAGTATGGCTGCTTTCAAGTTAAAAGAAAAGCCCACCGGTTTTTCATCTTGTCTTCTATCGATTATACATATTCTGAGAATCATCTGCTAAATTACATAGTGTTGAAGTAAGTAGCATGTGGCAGTAAAAGGAGAAAATCTCAAGCAGGGAGTGACGTCACAAGTGATTCAAAGCCTGCCCAACACACTGCACTTATGCTAAAATGCATTATTTTACCCTGACCTTTATTCTACCGCAAAGTCATGGTATGGTTGATAAATCACCCATCAGCTTTATAAAGTATTTATAAACCTTTTTTCTCCTCCCAATTAATATAGGTCATTAGCAAGAAGGCAGCAAAAGCCAATAAAATAAAAGAAAAATTATACACAAAATCGTCTGCACTAAGAGTACCCTATGATTGGCCCTTAATGGGTCCTTAATTGCCTGTCCAAGGGTACTCAAGCTGGTGTACATTACCGAGCAACCAATCAAAAAGTCGTTCAGACCAATCAGTGAGCATAGACTTTCTGTCTAGACCAGTCAATGGGCATTTGAGGCAGGTTATGAATCACTTGTGACGTCACTCTCTTCATGAGAGTTTCTTCTTTTACTGCTATATACTACATCTTTTGACATAATGTAATTTAGAAGACAACTTCTTATAATGTGTGTAATCAATAGAACTCAGCATGAAAAAGTGGTGGGCTTTTCTTTTAAGACCATGGATTGCCCAAACGCAACAAAAGTTAGAGTTTGATCTGTGCTCTAAATGGTGGTGACACACAGGAGGTTGTGGGTTTTAGACTCAGCAGCACCCTGCTGCTAGAGCTGCGACCTGCCTCTTATAAAAGCATATTAAAGCTTGACTGTCATGGTTGAAGTGAGGCCAAAAGCACTTTTGGATATAGTTCAGTTTTCATTCACAAGAGGGCTCTTAAGGGCTGGTAGCTCAGCTCTTACAGGCACAAGATAGGGTGAATATGGTGTAGCTGGACAATGCTCATGGTCCCCTTTCCAAACACTGCTGCCCTCTGGTGGAACTCTTATTTAAGTCCATATATGAAAAATGCTGAACTTATTCCCTGACGGCCCAGCTTTAAAGGCCTGTCCAATTCACACAATGGCTATATAGTGTGGGATGTAAAAGATGTACCAGTGCCTCGGTAAAAGTGTAGGGGCGTGCTTTCTGCCATTATTCACCTCATAGATGCGATCATCATCAGTGTCCTTGAAAATACCTTAATTATTATAGATCTAGGGTCTAAAGTAACCCCATCTATCATGCTGACCTTCTGTGAGGAGTGTATTAACCTCATATCCCTCTAGATGCATGAATAGACTGGAGAGTTGCTCTGCCAGGTCTGCATTCATGACAACAAAATAGCAACAATGATACAAGTTGAATCTCTATAACCGACAATCATCTATGACTGGCAACCATCTAGGACCAGTTGGCATCTATGACCAGGTACCCTAGATCTGTGTTAATTATAAAAACTGCTAACCAATATAAGGTTCATGATTTTTTAAGACATGCTTAAATCATTTCCTGACATTTATATACATGTACAGCTGCCCTAAATAAGTCTTTTTATTTCACTGCGTCATAGATCTATGGTGGTTAGTCATAGACATTCAACTTGAATCAATTTGGTGAGAATTAGCTATATGTGCATGAGGCTGTGTCTCACCAGATCGGGCCAATATGAAGGTCTTTGACTGGGTGCCATCCTTACTCTCTTTAACCTCCTGACAGAAAATGATTTAAGGCAGGTGAAGATATGAAAGGAGATATACCCACCGGCATTTTCTTTATTTTATCCTTTACGCATCTATGGTGGCCGGTAAAAGATGATACCCGGTCAAAGCTTGTGCCCAGTCAAAGACGCATACATTAGCCCGATCTGGTGAGACACAGCCATAGGTGAACTGTGCCTCTAACAGTGTATATATATAACATATAGCTAGCCCTATCTGTTCCGGAGGCAGGAAGCTGACGAGGCAGATACGAGTGGTTCATCTCCTGAGGGCAGCACAACCAACACAACAGGGTCAACATACCATTCCGTAAAGTATTAGGGAGTGGTCATTTTTTAACAATGGGGGGGGGGGAGGGGGACCAACAAAATCTGGACCTCTTGAAGGGGGGGACCAAAGAAATGACACCCCTTTTTAACGAAAAAGCCCACGCATTACTATAGCTCAAGGGGGTTGGCCGCGCTCATTTTCAACCTGCCTAGGGGGGGACTAAAAAATGTATGACCCCTCCCATGGGGGGGTACCAAAAAATGTTCGACCCGCTCGCGTGAAAAATCCACCGACCCCCCCTGTTGTTAAAAAATGACCACTCCCTTATATACTGTACAGTTCTCTATACTGTTCTCTCTAAGTGCCTGTTCATTATAACGGTATTATTACCTACTGAAATATCAGCATGATTGGCTTTTTTTGATGAGTCATCATATTGTAGAATAGAAATGGAGGTGCTGTTATCATTATGGTGATATGATGTTGTTTATCATTACAAGTTTCTGTGATTCAATGGAAACTAATATGATTGTATTGTACTTTTATGATTTCCAGAATGAACTCATGACAAATTGAAATTGAATTAACTGTATTTCATCACCATATGCGTGTTTATAACCTTGATTAAGTACTTGTAACCTGAGTAAAATGAAAGCCTAGTGTTTATATATATATATATATTGTATGTATAAGAGTGTTGGTAGTTCATTATTTCCCCACCTGGGGCAGAAGGGCAGTCGCTTAGGACGCGGTAACCCACCACACAGTTGTTCAAAATTTACTTACTGTTGTATATAAAAAGAGGGCAGGTATAATGTAGCCATACACTTAATACGCCCATTATCATGTGTTTGGTTGTTCCTTGTATATATATTATATTGTAGTATATTATATATCGTATATATCTACCGTATACATTCGGGCAATATATATATATATATATATATATATATATATATATATATATATATATATATATATATAGCTAGGCTGCATTCATAGTCTACATCATGACGACCAAGGGAATCATGGTATCATGCCGTCCTTAAAGGGTTAATTTTACCACAGTTTTCTGTAAGAAAAATACACTGTATACATAGCTGGAGATGAGCAATAAAGTCTTACAATAGCAACTACTTATCTGACCTTTAGGATCATTATAATATATAAGGTATATGTATACATGTATCAGCAATCTGTAAACTGCAAGGCAAGCATAGTTAAAAGCTAGTTCTTATAGAGAAAAAAGGAAGGGTCAATCTGACCATTCATATTGGTTTTGAACGCTAGGATTTCTAGCTAAGAGCCTAATGCTATACTAATGAAAGAGAGTTAAGCTTTGCCAGCTTTGAAACGTGAATCCGCTAATTCTAGACTAATATGGGAATATCGTACACACTCAGAAAAAGTGAGCGCCGTTGTCACCAAAGGCAGTTTTATCTTTTTGCTCACGCTCAGTATCCACCCACATCTCTCATGTTGAGCCTGATGCGTTATCCTTGAAACAGCATTTTAAAAACATAACGAGGATCATCATTAAAGCTGGGCCGTCAGGGAATAAGTTCAGCATTTTCCATACATGGACTAAAATAAGAGTTCCACCAGAGGGCAGCAGTGTTTGGATAGGGGACCATGAGCATTGTCCAGCTACAACATATTCACCCTATCTTGTGCCTGTAAGAGCTGAGCTCCCAGCCCTTAAGAGACCTCTTGTGAATTAAAACTGAGCTATATCCTAAAGTGCTTTTGGCCTCACTTCAACCATGACGGTCAAACTTTAATGTCCATATGATTCAACAAAAAGGTACAAAAAATATCACCTAAGACTGAATATTGGCTAATATATACTACTTGTCATATACCAAATGAAAGCTCTTGATGAGCCGTACATGAATCTGGCAATATCTCAACATCTCATATGGGCGACTTCCGACCCATTTCGTAAAACGGGTCACATATATATAGATGTAGGCTTGTAGCAGTAACGTGAGAAGACACCACTAATTGGCTCATATCCTGAGGAGTGCTCAGCCAATAGAACAAGGCCCGGCGGCCATTAGGTGCAGATAACGCTGAGTCATCATAACGAGACGCTGAGAGGAGCACGGATGGCCGCGGGATGTAAGCGGCTACTTAGAGCCATGTACAGGGATAGTAACTGGGGAACAATGGCGTTCTACGAAAATGTTGACGGGATATTATTATAGTAAACTGTGTGAATGGTGATGTAAGTTAACTTTTGTCAATAAAGTAGCCCTTAACATTGAGAAAAATGAGTCGATGCAGAATAGCCTTTATTCAGGACAGGTCAAATCTGGCAGTACTGTAGGTTTATTGTCCGTTAGGAGAAGTAAAATTATCCAAACCCACACTGATATTCCTAGGCTCCCTATACGCCCAACCTCTTAGTCACTAGTGCCTACCCTAGATAGTAATTTTTTGGCTCCCTATACTACCAACCTAGATTAGTTATCATTGTCAGGTTGTTCAGTACTGACCAACCCACCATAGTCTTTTTAGTTCCAGGGGGAGCCACTGAGTGGTCATCACAGGTGGCACCAACTAGTGGTATACAAATACAACACACAAATGATGGACCTAGGTTAGCCACTACTGACTGACCCCTTGGTCATTTTTGAATATAACTTTTCCATTGTGACTAACACTCATATGACCAACCTAGGTTAGTCTGTACTGACTAACCCTTTCAACCTATGGATTTTCAGTGCACCATTCTGGGAGGCTATTGCCAAAAGAGATCCATCTTGGTCAAGAAATTCATTGGCTGATACTAAGGACCCATGCTAAGTAGGTTGCTGAAATTGCTGAGTAGTACTAATAAATTGAGCGCAAAATACCTAGGCCAGACCACTGGGAGACTGCTCTGAGGGGACCGAGCCTAGTAGCTTTTTTTTTTTTTTTAAGTAATATTTATTCATGAGGGAACAGGTTAGGCTCCTTAATAAAAATTGGGCGGTGCCTATATTCCCCTGGCTCCTGAGAGCCTCATGATAACAACAGTTTTACAGACAAGTGGCGTGTACCAGGCAATCACAGAACTAATTATATTTAGAAATAAAATATATAAGAGGGTAAAGTTGGTTTCTAGGAGAACATAACTTTATAAACATGTAGAGTATATCATATAGGAAACAGGCAAAATGAATTACTTTCTAAGAGAGGTAAGTAGGTTTTTCCTGAAAGCATCTAGAGTTGGAATACACCTTTCCTCAACCCCTAAAGCTTCTAAAGGTGAAACTCTTTCAGGACTAGTACAGCTTATGTATCTCCACAGCTAACAAAGAAATAACTAAAAGTCATTGTGTTTTGGGACAACTAAGTCAAACATGTCAAGGAAAGCAAACTAGCCCATACCATGACCCTCAGACTAGTGCCCAGCAAATAGGCGCTGTGCATAAGATGAGGCTCCACTAGCAGATTTTGTGCTCAAATCAGGTCTATTCTCACAAATCGGGCTCAAACCAAAGAATCATATTTGTGTATTCTGTAAGTAGGGAGGTACTTTAGTCCTGCCATAGGTTCATGCTTATAAACATGTTGATGTTTATAAAACTCATGTTCAAGTTGAAATTAGACTTGCCAAGACTATACATGTATAAACAGGATCTATGTCCCGATTTGGGCTTTGATTTTGCAACTGAGGCCAATTTGGGCTCCCAATCATATACCAAACTGGTTTGATTTTCATTTATCTGATGCTCCCCCATTCACAGGGCTCTAATCGGGCGATTTATGCACAATAACAGATAGGATTTCTTTTTGTTTTGACCTGATCAAACTGTAAAGACCTACATGATCATGATGATCTGTTCGTGAGAATGACCCCAAAAAATCAGGTAGTCCCAGCTTCAGCCAATCAGAAAGTTTTGCAAACATCTGTTGGCTGTCTACATTTGGCTACAGTGTTGATTCTATCGATGAGGGTAGAAACCAATGGTCAATTAGTGAACCTGTGAGAACCACAAATAGTACCATAATTTCTCGCGGATATGCCTAACTTGCGTACAAGCCGCACCCCCAACGTTGTGAAATGCTATAAGCCTAAAGTTGGTCTGAATTTGTCTAATTTAGCACTGTATGCTTTAGTACTGTAATACCCTTATCAAAAACTCTCATATAAGCAGCCCGCTATGAATATATGAATAGGCATGCTTGGTATCACACACTGAAAATCCATAGGTTGAAAGGGTTGGTCAGTACAGACTATCCTAGGTTGGTCATATGAGTGTTAGTCACAATGGCAAAGTTACATTCAAAACTGACCGAGGGGTCAGTCAGTAGTAGCTAACCTAGGTTCATCATTGGTGTGTTGTATTTGTACACCACTAGTTGGTGCCACCTGTGATGACCACTCAGTGGCTCCCCCTGGAAATTAAAAGACTAAGGTGGGTTGGTCAGTACTGACCAACCTGGCAATAATAACTTACCTATGTTGGTCGTATAGGGAGCCAAAAAATGACAAAGTTAGGCACTAGTGACTGAGAGACTGGTCGTGTAGGGAGCCTAGGAATATCAGTGTAGGTATCACAGCCTCTACGTGAGAAAGGAGGGTAAGGGTTATAAGTAAACAATCAAAGAAGATGCAGCAAACAAAAATACAGCAAGGTCATTGCCTTCTACAGAAAATAAAATCATATTTAGCAGTAATTGGAGATAAAATATGTTGGTTATTTTTGTGAA
Organism: Harmothoe impar; assembly: GCA_947462335.1. Classification (NCBI taxonomy): domain Eukaryota; kingdom Metazoa; phylum Annelida; class Polychaeta; order Phyllodocida; family Polynoidae; genus Harmothoe; species Harmothoe impar. The sequence goes on along the minus strand of OX381705.1, from coordinate 8,712,929 downwards.
GTGGCCTGGGCTATTTAATTGGTACATGAGGGACCAATAAGTGCAGGTAAGAGGCACCTCAGTCAGCCTGAGCCATCTGAAATCCACTTAGCCCGTTAACCATTTAACGATGGCATGTCGGTAAAAGATAACATTTGTCGTCATGATGCACCAATGCAGGCCGGGAGGGGGGGGGGGTAGCTTTCCAGTGATGAATATGTGTACACATGCTGACTTATCGTGAGTGTCACCTCCTAGGGTCAGCATGGGCTACATTGAGTCCACTCAAAGAAATAAAATGGTTTCTCATCACCGCGCGCATCATAAAAATCAGGTTTTGGGGAAAAACCTTTTTTGTTTTGCCAAATTTTGATGAAAAACCTCATGAAAATTGATACAATTGGTCATATTTGGTATCAAATTAAAGCTAATAATGCCAGCAATGCAATGGTGTAGAAATAACTAACATCTTCCTCACTTCTAAAGATTAACCAATAAAATGTGAATTTTGGCCAAAGAAACCCGTAAATTGTCTTACACATTTTGGCCTGCGAGTAAAAGATTTTTTTGAAAAGCCTCCCTCGTCAGATTTCTCAGACCTTGGTGATGAGAAACCACTTTTTTTTGAGTGGCCTCATGCATCATGACACCCAAGGCATTCCCTCTAAACAACACTCGGGAATAACACATGTAGACGGGGGGTGAAACTGGAGTTATTATATATTCTCAAAAATTAACATATATTACACACAACAATGCTGGACCCTCCCATAGTCTGGCAATGCTCAACTTCCCTCCCAGAGTCCAGCAATGCTCAACTTTCCTCCCAGAGTCTAGCAATGCTCAACTCTCCTCCCAGAGTCTAGCAATGCTCAACTCTCTTAACACAGTCAGCAAAACAGTTTGCCCTCTGTGTAAGTTATCAGATGACAGCGGATACAGAAGTTAGTTTGACATGGCTATTTATGTAGAGACAGGATACGCACAGAACAAAACATGGCGGCATCTTGGCTTACGTCACCTCAAAGGCCTTTCACATGGGTGTCAACCTTTTAAGAATGGATTTCGCTAAAAGATGACATTTGTCGTCATGATGCACCCGGCGAGTAACTCGCCGGTGCCGCATCAGTGAATCATGCCGACCCTTTGGGAGTATCTCAAACTCATAAGGGTCGGCATGATGCATGAATGCAGCACTGGCGAGTTACACGCCAGGGCTGCATTCATGCATCATGATGACCAATGGCATGACGCATTGAGGCATGATGCCGTCCTTACAGGGTTATTTCAGTGGGTGTGGCAGCAGCTTGGCTTTCATTGCTTCAATGGCCTTTTACACGGCCTTTCACATGATATGTGTCGTCATGATGCGACAATGCCCCCAAAGAAGATCCACCTAATCTGCGTGGGAGGAGGGAGAACTTTTCTAGACTGAGCTATATAAACTACTGTATTTATACTGTACAAGGGGATATTTGTGCTTTTTATATAGCAAGCTTTTGTTTGTCCTCTAGTCAGTCTATACAAAAGGTTTTTCACCTTACAGAACATTCAGTCCTGCAGATTTGTATAACTGCAGGCCCGGCTTAATATTTGCAGGCCCGGATACCCCAGGGAAATATTTGTATCTAGAAATGTAGTAAAAAGCAAGAATTGACATAGGATATGATGTTCAATAGAGGTAACTGGTATATCAAAATCATTTTAATCTGTAATTTTTAGACTTTTGTGGTTTTTTTTACATGATATTCAGGCTTTCTAGTTAACTCTCCACAAACCTTAATAATGGTCTGATTTACAAGCCGTGAAAACTGGCATGTAGCCCAGGATCACAGCCAGTCATTGGGACCGGCAGACACAGACTTTCTGCCGGACCAGGAGGCTTTAAGCCGGCTATAGCCGGTGTCCGGCACGTTTTCATATAGACTGGACTCTAGAGGTAAAGAGCAGTGAGACTAGGCAAGATATTCTTTTTGAAATTACGCGAGATATGCTTATTGATGTCGGACTCAGTTCAGAGAATGCTGTATGGGATTAGCTTTAGGGTTGCTCTACACTACACAGATAATCTAAATGCCCTGGCTTTTAGTCTGAAGTGGCTATCCCAGGTTAATCATAAGGACATTGGTCAGGCATGAGCAAGTGGTATTCAAAAATGACTGAGGCAAGACAATATATGACTAATGCCTTACTCAAAAGGATTTGGCCTAAAATGGAAAGACTAAGGTGAGATGGTCAGTAGTGACCAACCGGACAATATCAATTAGCCTAGGTTGGTCTTATAGGGAGCCAAAAAATTACTTACTTGGTTAGGCACCATAGTGACTGAGAGATTGGTCGTATAGTGAGCCAAAGAGTATCAGTGTAGGGCTACCAGTGGGATCCCAGATGGGCCAGCCAATGTTCAAAGTGCCTAGCTCGAGCCAAAATTTATTCCACTTTAGCACAAACTATAAGAACGTTCAATAAATGGTGATTTCAAGAGGAAAATCAGATGTATTGATCAAAAGAAAAGTCTTCCAGGACTGGCTCATCAGGAGCCTGTTTCTCTTTAATAATCGTGGGTAAAAATGTATTTTTAAACGAGTTTCCTTGAGTGAAGAAATACAATCATATTCGTAAGGAAAATCGTTTACCTATCTGAGACATGATAGAAAGTAAGAAATACAAACAGAATGGACCCCCAAACGTGCTTGTTACCACAGCATTTCTAAGTTTCTAAGTCCACAGCGTTTCTAAAGAAAAAAACGCTCCTGGGCTCCCATCTATAGCCCTGGACAAAAAGGACCATAACCCAGATATGGGCAAACCCAGCTGGCCCAAGTAAAACACACATAGGCCCCAGTGATTTATTCCACTTTAGCACAAACTATAAGAATATACAATAGATGGTGATTTCAAGAGGAAAATCAGATGTCAGCATATTTTGAAATATTTACAATGTATAAGTGAAAAGAAAAGCTCCCATCTATAGCCCAAGACAAAAAGGACCACAACCCAGATGTACTGAATCTGGGACCTGCTGGCGAGGCTCCCACCTGTGGGGTCATTATGGTCCACATTGATAATATCAATTAAAGCTTAGACAACACCTATTATTTACAGGCACTATCAACACATTTTGCCTCCTCCTGGTTACCATATTTACCCCCAGTTTTACCAATGAAAGACACCCTTGAAGATAGCACCAGTCCCACCCCACTTTTTATTGCCCTGCTAATTTCTCCAAGACATTGGGTATCCAGTCCAGCTGTGAGGTCATTAGGGAAGCCAGGAGGTCCCAGATTCAGTATATGGGCAAACCCAGCTGGCCCAAGTTAAACATATATAAGCCCCAGGGACCAATGCTGTATGGTATTGGCTTTAGGGCAGCCTTACACATGGATGGTCATGGATATAGACAGGTATGGACACGGTGCAGCGGCCCGGACACGACTGCTGAGAGGACCGGTGACAGCGGCCGGCAGCTATACAATACACACAGGATGATATGGTAATCTGACTGCATCACGATACCTGGGAGAAGTGCCTCACAGACAGGAGCACTCTCCCCACGGCCACCGACTCTATCTCAGGTATCACATGTGTTTGCGTGGGAGGACCCTCGCCGTGAGCAGTATTTCTCAAGGTGTGGGACATTTCATCATTGTTCTAATACTGTTATGCTAAGTCCTGAGCATGGTGAAATATTGACCACATCCAGTATTGAAAAACATTAAAATGATCTGCTTGGGTCAGGAAAAGTGGTACAAGTGCCTTCTACACATGAAGCCCCTGCAGCTAGCCATTCTATCTCCAGTATCACATGTGTTGTGCGTGGGAGGACCCAGTGGGGACTCGTGTATTTCTCTGCCTTGGAAATGTCCTTGCTGTAATAGGCCTACTGTGATACATGTACTGTGTCCTGAGTAAAGGACATGTAGGTGACATATTGACCAAACCCAGAATTAAAAAGTACTTTGCTTCTGGTTAATTTTGTATGTATGTACACACCCATCTACTATCTACAGATCTAGAAAGAAAGAAAATTGGAAATTATTAGCATTTTCCATGTTTGACCTTGAGGATAATAACCTTTGACCTAAAGGAAGGTCAACTATGGTCTGCCAAATATTCAATCATATATGTGTGAGAATAAATGTGTAAGAGTAATAAGCGTCACCTATAATATTACTGCACTTATGTCAAAATGTGTGAAACCATTTCAGTTTCATTTCTATAGCAAAATCGTGACCTTTGACCTTGAATTTGACCTTGTTGCGACACAGATATCATTTTGCACACATTAGAAATGGAATCAGCACCCTCGAATTATCCTATTCCAACCCTTATACAAACTATTGGTCACCACACCAACCCCCCTACCAGATAGTGACTATGCCCTACCCTCTGTGCCCTCCCCTGCCCTCTGTGCCCTCCCCTGCCCTATATGCCCTATCCCCGGCCCTCTGTGCCCTCCCCCTGCCCTCTGTGCCCTCCCCCTACCCTCTGTGTCCTTCTCCTGCATCTGTGGTTTCCTCATCACATCCTTTCTCTCTTACCCACTGCCTATCCTGCCTTCTATCCCTGCCGCGCATGTCCCTATCTGTCCCAATTTTACGTGCATTCCTCTAGCATGCATGAATGTGAGACGGATCTTAGGTCAATAAAGAAAGGGTATGGGTACTAAGGATGGATATAAGGTCACTGAGGATGGGTACAAGGTCACTTAGGACGGGTATAGGTTACTAAGGACGGGTATAGAGTACTGAGGACAGGTATAGGGCACTGCGGACAGTTATAGGGCATTGAGGACGGGCATAGGGCACTTAGGATGGGTACAGGGCACCTAGGACGGGTATAGGGCACTGAGGACGGGTGTGGGACAGATATAGGGCACTAAGAGTGGGTATATAACACTAAGGACTGGTATATATAGGGCACCTGGGACAGGGATAGGGCATATAGGGGAGGGGAGGGCACAGAGGGCAGGGGGAGCATGCATATCATAGGGCAGGGGGAGGGCACAGAGGGCAGGGGGAGGGCACAGAGGCCTGGGGAAGGACACAGAGGGCAGGGGAGAGGGCATATAGGGCAGGGGAGGGCACAGAGGGCAGGGGGAGGACGCAGTGGGCAGGGGAGAGGGCATATAGGGCAGGGGAGGGCACAGAGGGCAGGGGGAGGACGCAGTGGGCAGGGGAGAGGGCATATAGGGCAGGGGAGGGCACAGAGGGCAGGGGGAGGACGCAGTGGGCAGGGGAGAGGGCATATAGGGCAGGGGAGGGCACAGAGGGCAGGGGAGGGCACAGAGGTCAGAGGGAGCATGCATATCATAGGGCAGGGGGAGGGCACAGAGGGCAGGGGAGGGCACAGAGGGCAGGGGGAGCATGCATGTAGGGCAGGGGGAGGGCACAGACGGCAGGGGTAGGGCACAGAGGGTAGGGCATAGTCACTCGGAGAGGTAGACATGTCCCTCATGCCCATACCATCCTAAGTCCCTCATATCAGTCCTAGGTCCCTCGTACCCACCCTAGGTCCCTCAGTCTCAGGTATTTGGTGTGCTTAGAGTGGGTATAACTATAGAAACTCAACCCACACTAAGGCTCAAACGCATACTATGTGACCAAAGGGTGGGTGAGAGAAAGGATCGGTAGAGTGAAACCCTATCCTTTGGGCACATATTGTGGGTTAGTGATACCCTGCCTTTGCTCCTTAAATAAGCACTTAAACCAGGATTTTGGTCCTTAACCCTTTAACTGCTAGCCTTGAAAAATGTTATTTGGGCCTTAACCATCAGCCCTATGCCATGGGAATATATAACTTTGCAAGTATGTGCTCCCTTGGATAGTGACAACGGAGCAAAATAAATTGTATTGGAGACATAATTCACACCTTTGTGACAAGGGGACATAGAACTCATGTTAAATATTTTTGGATTGATTCAAAAATTCTCATTCTTTGTTGCATAGCAGGAGCTGGAATGTAGTGGTATTGCTGCCATAGGGCAGCAATGTTGCTGCCCTATGGCAGCGGCGGTTTTTCAAGGGTATTTTAGATGCTGCCCAGAGTATAAAGGGTTAAACCAGGATGATGTCCTTAGTCCCTTATACCCAGTTTAAGTATTCAAAACTCAGGTTAAGGTCCCTTTTACTGGGATTAACTACTCCAAACACAGGAAAGGGCCCATATACCCATGCAGTTTAGAGCTCTAAACTCGAGTTTAGAGCCCATAAACTGGGAATAAGGAAAGTTTACCCATTTGGCTTGCCATACTTGCCCTTTATGACCACTAACCTCCTTGCCCAAGCCCCCATCTGCATCCCCTGATCACTAATCTTCCTTTCTAAAGGCATGACCTGCCTTCTCAGAGCCATAATTTGTCCTCCTGAAAGCCTGACCTGACCTTGACCTTAAATTATGAACATAATTATATTAGTGAGTAAAAAGAAAGTATAGATCATATATGCACAATCTGATATTACTAGATGATGAAATATTAGAGCGGGGGGAATCTGCCTACCATAGTGCATTACTATGTAGGTCACCATGCATCTGATGTGACCTTAGATCATGACCCTGCACAGACAACTTTGAACAGATCATAATGACCTTCAGTGTAATGTCTTTTTTGGGATGAAAATCTATTACACCCTTTTCCCTTCTTCTCCTGTAATATCTTAGCCATTTGGATGTCACTGCTTCAGTATTTCTTTCCTCCATTCACATATGACCTTGACCTTTCCCAAGGTCAAATAACACATGTGAGGTTAAAGCATGTCCCAAGATTGATTTCTAAACCCAATTGGAAATGGCTGTAATGATAATTTACTTGTTTATAGCTGATGAAACAAAAACAAAAATTTCATATGATTTTAATCTATTTAAGATATGGGCTAGATTATCATAAAAATACCATTAATCAACCACACATTTCACACTGATTATCATGGCTAATACTAGTACTTTGCTTCAGGTTAATTTTGTATGTATGTACACACCCATCTATTATCTACAGATCTAGAAAGAAAGAAAATTGGAAATTATTAGCATTTTCCATGTTTGACCTTGAGAATAATGACCTTGTGCCTAAGGAAGGTCAACTATGGTCTTCCAAATATTCAATCATATTTGTGAGAATAAGTGTGTAAGAGTAATAGGCCTCGCCTATAATATTACTGCACTTATGTCCAAATGTGTGAAACCATTTCAGTTTAATTTCTATAGCAAAATCGTGACATTTGACCTTGAATTTGACCTTGTTGCGACACAGATATCCTTTTGCACACATTAGAAATGAAATGAGGACTATCAAATTACCCAGATACATCATTCAGACAAAGTATTGGTCCCCACACCAACCTAAATGTAAATATCGACAGTTGGTCTGTATGGCCCCACTATCTCCCATATCCAATGTGTGCGTGGGAAGACCCTTGCAGAGACTTTTTATCTTACTGCGTTGGAGATTTTCTGAATGTCTTAATACTGTGATGCATGTACTATATGGCCTGAGTAAAGGACTTGTAGGTGGAATATTGACAAAACACTGGTACAATTGCCTTATACTTTTATAGGCCTACCCATGACCCCTACAGCTAGCCATACTATCTCCTGTTTTTAAAAAGTGCATGGGAGGACCCCGTGGGGAGCTTTATTTCGTCAGGTGCGGGACATTTCATGATTGTTTTAATACTGTGATACTAAGTCCTGCGCATGCATAAATATATCCAGTACTAAAAACATTAAAATGATCTGCGTGTGTCAGAATAACAGGTACAAGTGCCTTCTATACATGAGCCCCCCTGCAGCTAGCCATTCTCCAGTGTCCAATGTGTTGTGCGTGGGAGGACCTCACGGGCACTTGTGTATCTTACTGCGTGGAGATTCTTTTTTTTTAAACTGTGATAATGTGTCCTGAGTATTTTTGATCCAGTATTGAAAAAAACACATAAAAAGAATCTGCCTAGGCCATGATATTTCCATACCATCTCCAGCATCCAATACATACATGGGAAGACCCTGCGGCAAGCTTCTTTTTTTTTAAAGCTGGGGACATTTCATGATTGTTTCAATACTGTAACACCAACTCCTGAGTATTGTGAAATATTGACCATATCAAGTATTAAAAATGCATTAACCATATTAGCCTGAATCAGGATAGCTGGTATAAGTGTCTTATACACATGCAATGAGCCTCCTGAGGCTCGCCATAAGCCTGGGCTCCACTAGGGCGACACAGGTACAAGCGAAACGAGGCGATCCTTTTTATGTTTTGATTTGCACATTTCGCCTCATTTCGCGGCAGTGTCGCCCTTAGAAACGCCAGGAGCAGGGCAAAATCAGGGCGAAACCAATGTGAAACCAGGGCGAAACCAGGGCAAAATGGGGCGAAATGGGGCGAAATGCATTGATACATGCCTAAACAAAACATTAAAAATATCGCCATGTTTCGCAGGTACCTGTGCCGCCCTAGTGGAGCTCGAGCTATTCTCCATCAGCAGGTATGGTCCGCGGCTATCTTAGGGCGGACAGAGTCTCTACATATAACGTGGCTGGATAGCGCGACCCTCTTGACCCTCCCCCCCTCCCCTCCCCTCCTGGGTGGCTTGTATAACGCTGCTGAGTGCACGTGTGAAAGCTTGGTGGGAGGGTAGGGGCAGTCACACTGCCCTTATGAGTGTTAGGGTACAAGGTAAATAGAGTCAGGTAGTGTCCTCGATACACATTGACCATCATATTTTTCCTAAACGCAACATCCCAGTGGGCACAGAACATTGAATCAACATTGATAACTGGTTGTCATAGTTGATTCAATGTTGATTCAATACTGATTCAACGTTAAACTGATTTTTGTGCCCATTGGGATGACACCAACGTGGTACATTGACAAGGCTTTAGAAGGGATATCCATCTATTAACCTACACTAGTAGTCATTATTATACGATCGGGCCACTCATTGTGCTTTTTCTGTGATATCTACGTGCTGATATATAGTGATATCGGCACTCTTCTGGTGGATATCGGCACTCTTCAGGTTGCCGGGAGTCATTCCGAAATTTCGTCTACGTGCTACGCCGTCGGGGCGCTGGTATATGTGGGGGATGAAAGGAGGAGTCTATAGACGGACTTTCAGCCCTGTAGGGGCATTATTTAGCGAGTTATGGAAGAAAACACTCTTTTTGATGTAATTTCTCCTAAAATCAATTTTTTTTTATCTACCTAGTCGTTAAAATAATTTTAGGGGGGTTTTTTCACATACATATAGGCCCTTTAAAATTGCTACGTTTCCACTCGTCCACCCTCAGGATCGAACCGGGGATCCCTTGAGTGTAAGCCATACGCGCTGACCCCTCGGCCACAGCCGATATGGTACAGGGCTGGGGAAACGCTGGCTATATTGAAGTATAGAAGCTCGTTCTTCCTCACCTCCCCTACTGAAGAGTTCCACAACATGGCGACTGCACCCTCTGTACAAGACAACTTGGATATCATTCAAAATGGCGAAATTAGGTTCTTTTAAAGGTAAATAAGGACATTTGAATCAATAAATCGTATAATAAACCTAATATTGTATGGCTAACACCCTCACTCGGGGTTGTATGGCTCAATATCGTCACTCGTGCTACGCACTCGTGCCGATATTGAGCCATACAACCCCTTGTGAGGGCGTTAGCTATACAATATTGGTTAAATACCACTATTTTGCGAGAAAGATCACAAAATAGTTATAATCTAGGAAACAAATACAATGGCTCATGCATCTCAGTTTAACAAGACGCTGCTACGATGTGTCATTGAGTGTATACTAAATAGCAATACGGCTCTGTGTCCCACGCTGGTGAGTGAGTCTTGGTTAGGTGTCACCTGATCAGTATCTGATGTGTGCGGGGGAGGACCCGGGGGGGGGGGCACTTGGTATATTTTGTATACACAGGTGTGCGGGTTGCAAGGGTAGTTTTTCAACAAAATGTCCCTAGCAAGGGTCCTCTTTTGGAGAAAAGAATGTCCCTAGCAAGGGTCTACTTTTGAGAAAATCGCCCTAGCAAGGGTCACTTTTTCACCCAAATGAAGACGTTTTTCACCAAAATGTCCCATTTTTGTCCATTTTTCATCAAAGATATACAGACACAGGTAAAATTTCCGGTGAAATTACTCATCCGTTGTAGATTTTGCGTTTTTCCTCTTCAAAAACAAGGACTTTTTGGCTGAAAGTGCCCTAGCAAGGGTAGGTTTTTAAGGCAAAAGCTCCCTAGGAAGGGTAAGGGTTGTCATTGGTCCAGCTGCACACCCACATCAGAAAAAATTCAAGTACACCCCCCCCGGGGGGACCCAGCAGGGAGTTGTGTGTTCTACACTTAAAATCCATATGTTGAAAGGGTTAGTCAGTACAGACTATCCTAGGTTGGTCATATTAGTGTTAGTCACAATGGCAAAGTTATATTCAAAAATGACTGAGGGGGTCAGTCAGTAGTGGCTAACCTAGGTTCATCATTGGTGTGTTGTATTTGTATACCACTAGTTTGTGCCACCTGTGATGACCACTCAGTGGCTCCCCCTGCAAATTAAAAGACTAAGGTGAGTTGGTCAGTACTGACCAACCTGACAATAATAACTTACATAGGTTGGTCATATAGGGAGCCAAAAAATGACTAATCAGGTTAGGCACTAGTGACTCAGAGATTGGTCGTATAGGGAGCATAGGAATATCAGTGTACCACCGGGACATTTCGTGATTCTCTCAATACTGGAATACTCCTGCACATTGATAAGAGATCCAATATACATTAATTGTTTTCACTTCTTGCAAGATAATTATCCCCACAAAATGTCTATTTTCTTATGTAGTTTAAAAAAGGTTACCGACTCTCTATATGCACAGCAGCTGTGTGTTCTAAGGTAGAAATGATGTAGGACGTCAGTCTATATAGGGTAGAGCGCTAACTTGAGTAGACCATGTATCAGGAGCCCTGTGGACAATAGGCCCTATGACAATTGGCCCCGAGGACGATCAGTCCCTTGTCTAAAATAGCCCTGTGGACGATTAGCCCCATGATTAATGGCCCCCTGATTGAGCCACACCAGTCTACTCATGGTACCAACAGAGCAGCTAGCCATCTCATGGGCAGTCTACCCTATTGTCCATCTGCTATATTTCCCATTGCCTCAGTGTCTGACGCTGATATATAGGCTGCTGTGGATCCTGTTACCCTTAGCCCTTCGAGGGCAGCATATTGCTTTAATATATACTTTGTCCCTGGGTAACAATAACTGTCAGGGACAAGCTTGTACCCAGCCTATCAGCTCTTATCAATGCGGGCCGCTGCAACCAGCTCCAGTCCGGCCTAGGTCCTATACAAAATGACGAAGAAATGTGATGCCTATTATTATCACTTTTACCTTGAAGTACCCTGGCGAGCCTTTTCGTTATTTTAGCATGCCTTGCGACAGTAGTATGTTCAGTCTGGCACCTGATAGCCATAGTAACATGAGTGTTCTTGGTATGTTCTTGGAATAGATATATAGATAGAGATACACACAAGTGTTATATAGAGGCAATGCCAAGTGCTTCCGCCTACAAGATACTTCTGTCGGTGAGTATATACATTACTACCCGGTATATATGAAATGTTTCTAGACAGATGTAAAAAGGAGAGCAGAAAGGCTACTTCGCGCGCATGGAACATCATTTCTGTGTGGTTGCTGTGGTGTATAGTGCAGTACCCTAGACCCTAGAAATTTTATCTAATCTTGGGGGGGAAAATTACATTTCAAGTAATTTTTGGGCTATTTTAGAGTCAATTTGATAGTCTGCGAGTCAACGCTGTTGTCGGTGAGTCAGCACGGAAGTTTGCTAGTAAATTTTTTTCCCTACTTAGCAAAAGAGGGTTGACCCTAGAAACTGTTATCCAATTTTGAAAAAGAAATTATATTTCAAGTAATTCTTGGGCTATTTCAGAGTCAATTTGATAGTCTGCGAGTCGACGCTGTTGTCGATGAGTGAGCGCTGAAGTTTGCTAGTCAATTTTTTTATGCCGAAGTGGTGGCGTATATGATGTTTGCACTTTACCAGAAGTCAGAACAGGTGCCGCCATCTTGGATTAAGGTGTCACAATACAAATTTATGCTATGTGATAACAATAATATTAATCAACCTTTGATATATCATGAGGTTGATTATATTCATACCTACCCCCCTTAAAATTGACCCAAGGAATTCAATGGTTCTATCTCCATTTCCATGGTTCTGAGGTTGATCATAATCATACCTACCCCCCCCCCATAAAATGGACCAAAGGAATTCAATGGTTCTATTGGTTTGTTGCTAATATAGCTGGTTGCCTAGCAACAGCTTTTCCAATTGTTTATCTGCCTAGCAACACACATTTCCATCGTCTTGAGGTTGATTATAATCATACCTACCCCCATGAATTGGACCAAAGGAATTCAATGTTTCTATTGGTTTGTTGCTTATACAGCTGGTGGCCTAGCAACATCTATTCTGACAGAGTTCTGATGTCACACTTCGTCGCACTAATGTCATGCAGTGCCTGAGGCATTTTTTTACACGATAACAACCGCAATTCTTGTTACCCTACCTAGCAAAACAGGGCTGACCCTAGAAATCCAGCTTTGAAATCCTTTTAATATTTCAAGTAATTCTTGGGCTATTTCAGAATCAATTTGATAGTCCATGAGTCAATTTTCGGCTACTTTTCAGGCCAAATTAAAAAAAAAAAGAATAAATAAATAAATCCGACCTTCCCTACCTAGATTTTCAGACTATGTAACCTAAAAACACACCGTTTTTTTGGCCCTATACTACAACCGTGTTTTATTTCACGCTGTATATAATTGGTTACTTGAGAAAGTACTGTGCTTTAGAGGAAGCTAGTCCTGACACATAATACAGCTAATTCCCTGCCTCGTCCTACAGGACTGACGGGCGGAAAGAGTCATTAAGTACTAGCGGGGGGAGGCACTGCTGGATTTTCGCAGGATGGCAAAAAGTTTTCCAACCCCCCCCCTCCCAACCCAGTCAATCAGCCAAAAGTAACCTCAAACCCTCCACTAAGTTCTGCTTTTGACAAATTGCCCCCACCAAAAAGGAGAAAAATTGCATTTGCCTGTGGAATTACATCTAATCGCAAGTTATCGCCTTTGACCCACCCCCCCTAGCATGGACTGTCGTCTTGTTTTGACCCCTGAGTAGGGGGGGGTGATAAATCTACTTTTCTTCGGGGACAGGCTCAAACTATGCATTTGGGTCCAAAAACAAGGGAAATCACAAAAATATTTTTTTCGGACCCCCGTGACCCCCCCGTACATAGGGTCCGAAGATCGGCCAAATAGTGAGAAAACAGCCCAAATTCAGGCTTTCAGATTCCTTCTAAAATCAAGTCATGACTTCATGAAAATGGTCAGAAACCTTCATATGGGACCCAAAGAGACCATTTGAAGTCATATGGTTGTGATTATAGAGGTATTTTCCCCTCTCGGGAGGTGGTTAGTCCTTGGTAAAGTACCGATAAATCAGCTATTTTGAAGGCATTTGCTCCCTTACAATCACATCCCTATACTGCCATAAAAGATCCTCAGGACACCTAATCAGGCAGATTAAACCCTTCTGGAGGGTCCCCTCTTTCTGTCAACTCCCCTCTATGACCCCCCCCCCTCCCAGCATGCACCAATAGCCATCAGATAACTCTCCCCCCTCCTTCACCTCTATAATTACCCTATACTGAAATAATGTATTGACATAAGACCTGTCTGATAGTTTGAACCTTTCTTGAGGGCTCCCTGTTCCTGTTAACCTGCCCTTATGACCCACCTCCACCCCATCCCCACCCTCACCCCAAACTAATAGCCATGAAATAACCCCCCCCCCCCTCGGCTCCATATCACACAGTATAACCATCAGACCAACCCTCTCTCCATGTGGCACAGTGCACAGCATTGCCTCTCATGGTATGTATCATGCCTGGGAGTGGGACAGTGGTGTGGTTAAAAGAGGGCCCCCCTCCAAAAAAAAAAAAGAATGAGTGAGCTGGGTCCTTGAGATCACCCTGGTAGGTGTATCTACTACAGCTGGTAGAGGGATACTGTACTTCAAGTCAAATTTCGGTTCAATATTTGGTTTAATATCAAGATATGTATTCATCTGTCCTCAAAGTTTGATATGAGATTCTACCCTTTACCCCATATATGGGATGGCATAGGTCTACCAAGAACCATGCCTATGTTATATTTTCATATATCTGAATATTATAGCAGCACCCTGAGATGTTGCATGTATGCCCGTCTTTGACAAAATATGATCTTTAGCATTGCAAATGAGGTATCAGGGTTACCTACCCCTCCCCATAATATAATTGCAAGGTTTATTATTGGCTTCAATAATATTTAGGGTTCAGAGTATTTATTTAACACCTCAGAGAATTGAATTAAATAATTATCTCTTGTCTTATGTCTAGGATACTAACCATGCAAGGTGTAGACAAAGAGATATGGACACCAGTCCTTATTTGGAGTCATTTGCAGGCTCCCCCACCCCCTCACCCCTCTACCATCCATCATTCTATGCATTTAACCACTTGGTTAAGGAGGAGAGTCAGGGGTTTTATTTATTGTTGTATCAGGTTATTAGTGATGTTAATATTAGATCTCTGCTGTAACTATTATAGAATTACTATGTATAATAAGTGTAACAACATGAAACAGTCATCTTGACCATGAATACACATGGGGTGAGGTACTAGGCATAGAATGGAGGGGGGGATGTGATCATTGGTAGGGTAACTCAAAATGAATATAGAGACCTTTGAAAAGGGTATAATCTATCTAATCTAAACTCACTTTAATATGTTGACAATTCAAATACATTGAAGCAAAGGCCCTCCAAGATTTGGGTTATATTCATGCAATCACAAGAATATTACCTGTAATAGTCTCTTTTGGTCCCTTATCAGTTTTCTGTTGAGGTGGTAAAGCCATTAATGCATGTATGATAAATAGATTATAAGAGGTCTGATGGTTGGAGTTCTTAGATGGACTGAAGTAGCCCTCCTCTTATGTCTGTATAGGGTAGGGGAGGAGGTCTGGGCCCCTTCCATATCCCCCACCCCTCTTTTAAACACACCACTGTCTTACTCCCAAGACAGGCTAAGGTGTCTGTGAATGACTATTAATGTTCTGATATTCTGAGTACAGTGTAATATAGAGGCGAGGGCAGAGGGGGGAAGGGAGTTATCTGATGGCTATTGGTGCATGCTATGGGGGGGGGGTGTTAGGGGTCATAGGGGGTAGTTAACAGAAACAGGGGATCCTTCAGAATGGTTCATGATGATGTTTTATGGCAGTATAGGGACCTGATTGTATAGGAGCAAATGCCTTCAAAAAAGCTGATTTATCGGTATTTTACCATGAACGCACCCCCTCCCGAGAGGGGGAAACACCCCTATAATCACAACAATATGACTTTAAATGCTCTCTTTGGGTCCCAAATGAAGGTTTCTGGCCATTTTCATGAAGGCATGGTGAGGTTTGAGTAGGAATCTGAAAGCCTGAATTTGGGCTGTTTTCTCACTATTTGGCGGATCTTCGGACCCCATGTACGGGGGGGTCACAGGGGTCCGAAAAAAATATTTTTGTGATTTCCCGAGTTTTGGGTCCCAAATGCATAGTTTGAGCCTGTCCCTGGAACCGTACGACAAAATTTGCCATTTAACACCCCCCCCTACCCTGAGGGCCCTATTTTTTGGCTTTAGTTTGGTCCCCCCACTACAAATGTTCAAATGTTTTTGGTACTTTTGGAGAAATCCATTTTTTCTTGTGCAAAATCTACCAATCCCCTCCCCCTTGCATCTTGTTAGAAAATTTTCACTCTCTAATAATCTTACATTCTCTTCTTGCACCTCTTTTTTTACCCACTTTGAACTACAGTAACACGCTGGATTTTTTTAAAAACATATATTTGCTTCCACCGTCCCCCCCACAAGATGGGTCAAAATTATATATACTGCAAAACCAACCAATCCCCCCTCCCCCCCCCCACCACCACCAATTGTTAAAAATGGCCCTTCCCTAATACACATACTAATCTCCTGTACTTGAAACCACGCAATATGGAGTGTGTGGGAGTCGCTGACCGACGCCGAGTGAAACCGGAGAGCAAGCTGACGATGATAGTCGTTACCTCGGGAAGGACTTGTCTCAAGATCTCTGACGTCATGCCTGTTGTGACAGGATTAATATTTTCTGGCCACGTGGGAAATATATAGTTGGATCGAGGTTTTGTCTGAGATGATTATATATTAAGGATTTAAGGAAGATCTAGAAGAGGGTGAGACACCTATGGCTGTGTCTCATGAGATTGGGCCAATGTGATAGTCTTAGTTTTATTTAGGGCAGATAAAGATACAAATGGCCTGAAAAGATTAATGGATGTTATAACACGTTAGATTAGTAATTCGTAGCCCCTTTATATCTTCATCTGCATTAAATAAAACTTCTATCAAGCCAGTCAAAGATGGCACCCGGTCAAAGATGACACCTGGTCAAAGATGGCACCCAGTCAAAGATGGCACCCGGTCAAAGATGGCACCCGGTCAAAGATGACACCTGGTCAAAGATGGCACCCAGTCAAAGATGGCACCCGGTTAAAGTTGGCAACCGGTCAAAGATGGCACCTGGTCAAAGATGGCACCTGGTCAAAGATGGCACCCAGTCAAAGATGGCACCCAGTCAAAGATGGCACCCGGTCAGAGATGGCACCCAGTCAAAGATGGCACCCAGTCAAAGATGGCACCCAGTCAAAGATGGCACCCAGTCAAAGATGGCACCTGGTCAGAGATGGCACCTGGTCAGAGATGGCACCCAGTCAAAGATGGCACCTGGTCAAAGATGGCACCCAGTCAAAGATGGCACCCAGTCAAAGATGGCACCTGGTCAAAGATGGCACCTGGTCAAAGATGGCACCCGGTTAAAGATGGCACCCGGTTAAAGATGGCACCTGGTCAAACACTATAACATTGTACCGACTTTGTGAAACACAGCCCCACATAGTTAAGTATATTATGCCATATATCGTTGTAATGCATGAATCCAGCCCTGGCAAGTAGACTCGGTCACACTGGTCATGAAATCAAGAACAAATGTTTTGTAAAGCCAAAACAATTGTTGTGGGAGTCAAGGCAAATGTTTTGCTTCAAAAATGTTTTGTCTTCGAACAATTTTGTCTTGGAACACCTGTCACACTTCTTGGAATTGAAAACATTTATTTTGGCTTTAGAAAACATTTGTTCTTGCTTTCACCACCGGCTTGACCGAGCCTTTACTTACCAGAGTTGATATTTCCCCGAAGGCTTGGCATAAGTTATAGAAGCAGCTCTGACAAAATGATTATAGGTTAAGGGCTGCATTCATGCCTCATTAAAGGACTACCACATGGTTAGATCCCTGCAAACAAAATTTTTGTGTCAAAACTTTTATAAATTTTCTTGGGTCATATCCTGTGTCATTTCTTGTACTGAAACTCGAGAAATACAGGTCTTCATTCTACTTGTGGAGTTTCTGTTTATTTGCATGAATAAAAGATGTTACTAGGAGCGTTCACTATTCTCGAGAATCTCCCATGTCTATCTTGTGTATACAGCTTGTGCATTTCCCAGGAAATACAGACGTTTCTAACTTGTCTGATCCTTGAGTTCTGTATGGAGGGATGTGTCCCCTCCTGCTGTCTAGGCACCGGGGTGGGGGGGGGGGGGGTCGTGAACATCAATCTTGGTACTCATTAAAGCTTGACCGTCATGGTTGAAGTGAGGCCAAAAGCACTTTTGGATATAGTTCAGTTTTCATTCACAAGAGGGCTCTTAAGGGCTGGCAGCTCAGCTCTTACAGGCACAAGATAGGGTGAATATGTTGTAGCTGGACCATGCTCATGGTCCCCTGTCCAAACACTGCTGCCCTCTGATGGAACTCTTATTTTAGTCCATGTATGGAAAATGCTGAACTTATTCCCTGACGGCCCAGCTTTAACGAAAGCTCCTAAAATCCAAGTGTGTTTTGGTGAAATAGCAGTTTTCTATTCCAATCTCCGGTTACTGTGACACAAGGGAAGCAATCATTGCTAACAATTTAAGGCCGGCATAGTGCATTAATGCACCATGCCGTTGATGTTCATGAAGCCCAAATGCAGCTTTGGTGAGTAGCTCACCACTGCTGCATTTATGCATCATGCCGCCCCTCAGAGGTTGAGACACGCCTGAAGGGTCGGCATGATGCACCAATGCAGCACCGGCGAGTTACTGGCCAGGGCTGCATTGGTGCATCATGACGAAAAATGTCATCTTTTAGCGAAATGTGGTCCTAAAAGGGTTAATAGAATAGACAACGATCTTGTTCATGGCCACACTTCCTGGTTAGTTGGGCATACTCAGTTCTGAAAATGATGTTTGGAAATGGTTTCCTGAAATCCATATTTTTCAGCATCTCGTTTGTCTGTGCATCGACATGACCAGATAAACAACACAATAATGTAATATGCTGTAGTTTGATTTTATTAAATCGTTTTCTGCATTCCTACCCTTTACTTAAGGTTTAGGAGCAGTGCGCATCATAGCCAACAGTTGTATGATTAAGGTAGGTGGCGATCATTTATTTAAAGAATTTAGAATTCCTCTGATTATCTAAAAATAATCTAAAAATGGTGGGTGAATAGTGTTGGTAATTGCTTACTTCAATTGATCCCCTCAATATTATGGTTCATATACTTCATAATGGAATATAACAACTTCCTAACAATCCGATGTCCTACCTACTATTACTGGGAAACATTATCTAATGGTGGCTATTTATAAGTACCCAAGTACCTAAGCTGTGCTTATTTATCTCATGCAGTCATCCCTTTAAGGATGGCATAATCCATTAATGCCCATGGTCGTCATGATGCATTAATGCAGCCCTGGTGAGTAACTCACCAGTGCTACATTCAAGCATCGTGCTGACCCTACCATGGTGACACACTCCCAAAGGGTTGACATGATGCACCAATGCAGTACTGGTGAGTTATTCACTTGGGCTGCATTGGTGCATCATGACGACAAATATCATATTTTGGTGACATGCCGTCACCAGAGGGTTGGTTATTCAATAGAAAATCCCAGTGCGGATCCTGCCATGTTGCCACAGAAGCAGTGTGTACTGCAGTAGCTATCTCCCAGTGGGGAATTCCCTGAATGGTTATGTAAAAGGCAAGCTCACACCTCCTACAGAGGTCAGGCCCAAAAAAAGAGAGATTTGTTTCAGGTCACCCCACCGACCCTATCAAAACATAGCCGAAGAAATTTCCTTTTTTGGTTAATTTTAGGGTCTTTGGACAGACTGGCTTGTACTTTCATGTTTAACAAGAATTGCGGTTGTTGCCGCGTAAAAAAATGCCTCAGGCATTTTTATACCCGGCAACAACCGCAATTCTTGCATTCGAAGAAACATAATGTCTACATGGTTGGTATGTTTGAAGGGAAGCCATTCAAGACACAAAAATAGCAGGGCCAGGAAGCGGTTATCAGGGGAAAGAATGATATTACTTCAAATATCGCATTTCCTATAAATTCCTTGGGTCCATGTTAGGGGGTAAGGAAATGTGTGTTGCTAGGCAGATAAACAATTACAAAAGATGTTGCTAGGCAACCAGCTGGATAAGCAACAAACTAAAAGAACCATTGAATTCCTTGGGTCCATATTAGGGGGCAAAGTTTGATTATAATCAACCTTAAGACCATGGAAAAGTGTTGCTAGGCAGATAAACAATAAGAATAGCCGTTGCTAGGCAACCAGCTGTATTAGCAACAAATGGATAGAACCATTGAATTCCTTGGGTCCATATTAGGGGGGGTAGGTATGATTATAATCAACCTTAGGACCATGGAAATGTGTGTTGCTAGGCAGATAAACAATAAGAAGAGCCGTTGCTAGGCAACCAGCTGTATAAGCAACAAACCAATAGAACCATTGAATTCCTTGCGTCCATATTAGGGGGGGTAGGTATGATTATAATCAACTTCAGTACCATGGAAATGTGTGTTGCTAGGCAGATAAACAATTAGAAGAGCCATTGCTAGGCAACCAGCTGTATTAGCAACAAACCAATAGAACCATTGAATTCTTTGGGTCCATATTCGTGGGGGTAGGTATGATTATAATCAACCTTAGGACCATGGAAATGTGTGTTGCTAGGCAGATAAACAATTAGAAGAGCACGCTAGGCAACCAGCTGTATTAGCAACAAACCAATAGAACCATTGAATTCCTTGGGTCCATATTAGGGGGGGTAAGTATGATTATAATCAACTTCAGGACCATGGAAATGTGTGTTGCTAGGCAGATAAACAATTAGAAGAGCTGTTGCTAGGCAACCAGCTGTATTAGCAACAAACCAATAGAACCATTGAATTCCTTGCGTCCATATTAGGGGGGGTAAGTATGATTATAATCAACTTCAGGACCATGGAAATGTGTGTTGCTAGGCAGATAAACAATTAGAAGAGCCATTGCTAGGCAACCAGCTGTATTAGCAACAAACCAATAGAACCATTGAATTCTTTGGGTCCATATTCGTGGGGGTAGGTATGATTATAATCAACCTTAGGACCATGGAAATGTGTGTTGCTAGGCAGATAAACAATTAGAAGAGCACGCTAGGCAACCAGCTGTATTAGCAACAAACCAATAGAACCATTGAATTCCTTGGGTCCATATTAGGGGGGGTAGGTATGATTATAATCAACTTCAGGACCATGGAAATGTGTGTTGCTAGGCAGATAAACAATTAGAAGAGCTGTTGCTAGGCAACCAGCTGTATTAGCAACAAACCAATAGAACCATTGAATTCCTTGCGTCCATATTAGGGGGGGTAAGTATGATTATAATCAACTTCAGGACCATGGAAATGTGTGTTGCTAGGCAGATAAACAATTAGAAGAGCCGTTGCTAGGCAACCAGCTGTATTAGCAACAAACCGATAGAACCATTGAATTCCTTGGGTCCATATTAGGGGGGGTAGGTATGATCATAATCAACCTCAGGAACTATCAAAGGTTGAATTATATTATTGTTATCACATAGCATAAATTTGTGTTGTGACACCTTAATCCAAGATGGCGGCACAATCCAAGATGGCAGCGCCCGTTCTGACTTCTGGCAAAATGCAAACATCATATACCTCGTTCTGGTGGTGCCTGGCGGCACCACCAGGTGGCTACGCCACCACTTCGGCATAAAAAAATCCGACCTACCGACCCTACATTTTCTGCCCATGTTGCCTGAAACAAACCTTTTTTTAAGGCCGAAAGGCCCCGGAGGGGCCCTGGTGGTGAGCTTGCGAACTACCAGGTTGAGGCATTATATTGTTTTCATTTGACAGGAAGTCAGTACGGGTGCCGCCATTTTGTTTTAAGGGGTGCTGCCATTTTGTTTTAAGGTGTCACAACACAAATTTATGCATATAATGATAAAATTGATATTAATCAACCTTTGATCCTGAGGTTGATCATGAGCATACCTACACCCCCTGACATGGACCCAAGGAATTCAATGGTTCTATTGGTTTGTTGCTAAGACAACTGGTTGCCTGTTTATCTGCCTAGCAACACCCATTTCCATGCTCCTGAAGTTGATTATAATCCTACCTACCCCCCCTAACATGGACCCAAGGAATTCCATGGTTCTATTGGTTTGTTGCTAAGACAGCCAGTTGTCTAGTAACAGCTATTCTAATTGTTTATCTGCCTAGCAACACCGATTTCCATGCTCCTGAGGTTGATTATAATCGTACCTACCCCCCCTAATATGGACCCAAGGAATTCAATGGTTCTATTAGTTTGCTGCTAAGACAGCTGGTTGCCTAGCAACAGCTATTCTAATTGTTTATCTGCCTAGCAACACCCGTTTCCATGCTCCTGAGGTTGATTATAATCCTACCTACCCCCCCTAACATGGACCCAAGGAATTCCATGGTTCTATTGGTTTGTTGCTAAGACAGCCGGTTGCCTAGTAACAGCTATTCTAATTGTTTATCTGCCTAGAAACACCGATTTCCATGCTCCTGAGGTTGAGTATTAATCTACCTACCCCCCTAACATGGACCAAAGGAATTCAATGGTTCTATTAGTGCTGCTGCACTGGTGGCCACTTAGTGGCTGTATATTTTCTCCTGTTGTGTCACATCTGTCAGATATATCATCCTCCCGCCCTGTTTAGATGGTGTCTTGAATGGGTCCCCTACAAATATACCAACCATGTAGACATTATGTTCCTTCAAATGCAAGAATTGCGGTTGTTGCCGCGTATAAAAATGCCTGAGGCATTTTTTTACGCGGCAACAACCGCAATTCTTGTTTAGACTCATTTAGTGAAGTATTAGGTATTAGAAGGGAGCACAGCAGGCTGATCTGCTGCAGCCCATGACTTTACCATTGGGGTAAATACATCCCAGAAGTTCCTGTTTAGCACTGTAAGTCTACATCCACATCACCTTATCCTTAGGACTGCCAGCACTTTCTGGAGGTGCACTGCCAAAGCGTATTGTTTCCAATGCAAACGCAAAATCTTGGCTTTCAGGGGGCCCTTTTTACTATACACATTAGCCCGCTATGGCAGTGCTAAGGATATAGGGTTCTCTTGACATTGCTTGTAGATTTCCTTCCACAAGTAGCACCAGATAACCCCACTGAAGTGCCCTACTTAATATCATGACGTTCTACATTTTCTTTTTATAATCAAAACTTCACAAAAGGCATTTGGTTACAGCCTCCAGGCCTGAACAATGCAGCAACTCGTGTACTAAATGAGTCAGAATATTGTTAACTTGTACCAAAACCATAGATTGAAGCCATCATAAAAATAGGCTGGTGTTTTTTTTAAAACTAGGACGGGAGTCATTTTGGCAGAAACCTGGACTTCCTTTTGATGCTGTTTCTATTCTCTGGGAAGACAACCAAAGGCATGTGGCGCATTAAAGCACTATTCAGTCACTACCCAGTGCCTGAATGGTCAATAAGTCAACATAGGCCATCAGACCTGAACACCCCTGAAGGAAAACTGCTGATTCAACAAATGTCTCAGGATTAAACGCCAGAGGCGGACGTCAGTCAATAGGTGAACGCTTGATTTATTTCTTGTCAGCACAATGCTTGAACCCTTTAAGGACAACACGTCATTAAAAGATGAACCAATGCAGCAAGGGGGAGTAGCTTGCCAGTGCTAAATTGGTGCATCATGACGACCCTTTGGGAGCGTCTTAAGTCCTTAAACCCGCAGATCTTACTGCATGTCCAGAATCAGTCAGAGTGCAGTCGGGACAGGTACTCAGCCCTATGTATAGGGGCGCTGGAGCTTTAAGGTAGGCATGATGTTTGAATTTAGCACTAGTGAGTTACCAGGGCTGCATTTATGTATCATGATAACCAAGGGCATGATGCATTAATGAATTATGCCTTCCTTAAATGGTCGATGCAGAGTTCCTCTTTTGTCAGCATGATGCATGAATGCAGCAGCAGCAAATGGCCTTTTTCTATATCAGGCCTATATTACGGCATGATGCACCGATGCAGTGCCAATGAGTTCCTTTCTGGTGCTGCATTGATGCATCATTGTAACTCTCGGCTGTACAAGCCTAACTCGTGTATGTGCCTGACATGTGTACACAGAGAAAAGAAACAGTGTCAAAAGTGAGTCCAGGTTGCCTCCAAAATGACTCCCCTCTCTAGGGGAGTCAAAGTCGCCTAAGGGATCCAAGGTGACTCTCTGGCTGACCTAAGGGAGTCCCCTGGGGGAGTCATATAGCTCTCTGGGTCATATGACTCCCCCAGGTGACTCCCTTAGGTCAGCCAGAGAGTCACCTATGCTCCTTTAAGCGACTTGGACTCCCCTAAATAGGGGAGTCATTCGGGAGGCAACCTGGACTCCCTTTTGATGCTGTTTCTTCTGTCTGTGCACATGTAAGCCTAACTCGCGTATAAACTTAGTGCATGTATAAGCCTACCTAGATAATAATAATAATACGGCCCCTAACTCTGAGGAATCGTCTAAGGCAGAAAGGAAGTCTGAAAATTGTTATTTAATACTGTACTATAGTAGAAAAAAAACCTAAAAGCCGCACCACAACTTTGGGCCGATCCTATAAGTCACACATAAGCGATCATACCTGCATACAATCCACCCCTTCTATACGAGAATTTCTGAAAGCATAAAGCCTTGAAGCATAGTGCAGGCAAATACGGGATAGCTCTCCCAGGTGAGAGGACAAACGTTTAGAGCGTTATCTTAATCTTAAATCTTAATATCTTAATTCAGTGTCTTATTTTGGGGCAGCGGTGTTTTGTATTGAGACACTGTCAGTATATTCTCTCAGCTTACAAGAAAAGCCATACAAAAAATACTTTTAAGATAGTGTAAGATAAGTCTGAATATGGGATTAAGATAGTTTAAGATGGGATTGAAATAGAAAAAAAGAACAAAAAAAACGGGGTTGGGAGGCAAGGCCCCCCCCCCATTAAAGTTAAGACAAACATGATCATCTTTATAGTCTGATTTATATTAAGATAACGCTCTAAACGCTTGTCCTCTCATCTGGGACAGCTATCCCGTGCATACAGTCATGCAGTATTCAAAGGGTTAAGCGTTGATGCCGCCTTCAGCAGCGATGAAGCCATTTATCGGCATGACAAGTGATGCTTTAATAACACATCACGAGGCTGAAAGGCACCTTATTGACAAAGATATTTCCTCATTTTCGCTGTAAAAAGAAAAGGTCACAGAAGGCGATAACCACTGATAACGTGACACTTCACGCTTTGAACTGCAAATTTTAAACCAGGAAAGGCGGATATTAAATAAACCTTTTAAATGCCACATGGCGTTATGCAGTTAAGCATTATGGTGTACAGTCACATCTCACTTCCTCGGAGTTGGACGGTGCAAGAAAAAAAATATCTGAGAAGGCAAATTAGAATAAATAAGTGCAAAAATAATGGCATATATATATATATAAGACCAGTTGCAGGGCTTCTGTCTGAGGAACTGAGGGATTCCAGGTAGTGAAGGTTCGAGGAAGTGAGGGTCCATGCATCATGCATCATGCCAATATCTTCATTAACAACCCTGTGTTGTCTGCATGATGCATGGAAACATAGACAAAGGTTCACGAGTTTTGGTCTGTACAGCTGGTTATTGCACAAGCAAACTTGTGGGCCGTATAGGACTCGGCCTACGGCCTCTTTCAATACTGCCCGCAGGTCTGTTTATTTTTTATGGTTTTTAATAGATTCAAAATGTCGTTCAAATGTCGTTCAAATGTCGTTCAAATGTCGTTCAAATGTCGTTCAAATGTAAACAAACCGTCATTTTTGATGACGTCACAGGCTGTGAAATACGTCAATGGGTTACTAAACGGGGTGATTATAACCACCAGGGATGTATTCATATACCATAACCACAAATGGCATAACACTATGGAGCACTAAGCCGATCCTAAAGAACTGGTCAAAAAAAAAGCCTAAAAAGGCGCCAATAATTATTGAATCACTGAATGATTGCAGGTGGCTCAAGATGAATGAGATAATACTGGGAGTGAAAAAAAAAGTGTATTTGTTTTGCAACATGCTATTTTTGGTTGATATGGACGGCTTTGCCATCTGCTTGGGTGTTCTTTAGTTAAAGAAGGAGAATTCACCAGCTGATGCAGTTGGTTAATTCTGATTTCATCTCCTGGATTCATACAACAGTCACGACGATTAAGAATTAATTTCAAAGTTGAACCTGTTTCTTCTATTGTAAGTTATGTCACCTAAAAGCCCAATTCATCCCTCATTTTCTAGCTTATCCTGACCCCAGCTTTCTGGGTATTTATTTACTTAGAGGGCAGTTGAAGATGTCCAATGTGAATCACATATTTATGTAAAGAATTTATGTAAAATTCCAAATTAGCCATGTTCCCCTAGATCAATCTTTATATGTCAGCTAAAAGCACAATTCATACCTCATATATTTTACCAAAGCTTACCAGGTAGTTATTTACTTAGAGGGCAGATGCAAATGTCCATTGAAATTCACATCTAAAGAATTCATGTTAAATTCCAAATTAGCCACAGTCTCCTAGATCAATCTTTATATAGAAACATTCACTTGAGGAATTCTAAGAAAGCAGTACATAGACAATTACCCGACCTAGATACAATATATAGCCATTCACATCCTGGAGACATGTCAGTTTCCGCTGTCTAGTCCATTAATGCATTATACCTTTCATCATTAACAAACATGAATGCAGCCCTGGTGAATAACTCGCCAAGCCCTGGTGAATAACTCGCCAAGGCTGCATTTCTGCATCATTCCTCTGATGGAGGAGTGAGTCAGCCCGTCGGCATGATACTTGAATGCAGCGCTGACGAGTTACTCGGCAGGGCTGCATTCATGCACCATTACCACCAAAGGGCACAGTGCATTAAAGCACTCTACTGTCCTTAAAGGTTTATCCCTACACGACAGACAGAGCCCTCTAGTGGCAGAGACGGGAAGCCTTAGCACTTGGCAGGCAGGTGCGTGATACGGCCGCTTGGCAGGCTTCAGTTGGCAGCTTGGCAGGCAGCGGTTGGCAGGCACCTGTTAGCAGACCGCGTGCTGCACTCTGAGTCTACGTGTGTGGGCGGGACGCGCCAAACATAGGACTTCCTGTCGTACCGTACCGTCGCGATAAAGCGCTTGGTCTTGAAAGAGCACTGGTCTTGAATAAGCGCCGGGGGTATAGGGGCACCCAAATGTTTCTTAAGCACTAAAATCATGACCTTGAATAAGCGCCTGTCTTGTATAAGCTCCTGTGTAAGAGCCACGCCAAATTGAAGAGCGCCCCGGCGCTTAATCGCGATGGTACGGTACTTTAAAGTGGCTGTATCTGATTTCTCCTCACTTTCTAAATCTTACTGAATGCAAAAAATGTAGCTGTATAATGTCATAATAGTGATGATGCCAACTAATACTGTACATTACTAGGGGTGCAGAGGGCCCCCCCCCCCGAGGTCGGAAAGTCGCCGAAATTAAGGGGTCCACGTCACAAAGTCGTTTTTTTAACCCCCTTAAGTAATGTCAATTTTATCTAAAAGTCACCAGGTCACTTTTATTATTTACTTTTATGCCCCGGCCCTTTGTCTGTAGTGGCTATCTAAGTTTAGTCATAAGGAAATTGGTCAGGCATGACTATGTGCTATTTAAGAATGACTGAGGCAAAACAACATATGACTTTTACCTTACATAAACGGACTTTGCCTAAATAGAAAGGCTAAGGTGAGTTGGTCAGTAATGACCAAACTGACAATATTTACTAACCTAGGCTGTTCGTATAGGGAGCCAAGTTATTAACTAACTTGGTTGGGCACTATAGTGACAGAGAGATTGATTGTAAAGGGAGCCAAAGAATATCAGTGTGGATTTATGATGCCCCCCTTCCCCTGGTAGTGACAGCATGGGCTATGGGCTACCTACAGGGAACAGTAAACAGATACATTTGACGGTGTGGTTTACAGGATTATCTACTCTTTGAGGACAGCATCATGCCTTTCTTTTATACATCATGCCATTGGTCGCAAGGATGCATGAATGGAGCCCTGGCGAGCAACTCACCAGATCTGCATTCATGCACCATGACGTCCAAAGGTGTGATTAATGAATGCAGCCCTGGCGAGTAACTTGCCAGAGCTGCAGTCAAGCATCATGCCAACCCTATGGGAGTATTTCAACCTCAATGGGTCGGCATGATGCTTCTTCGAACCCCTTGTGAGTTGCTCACCAGGGCTGCATTCATGCATTATTACGACCAAGGGCATGATGCATTAAGGCATTATGCCGTCCTTAAAGGGTTGATATTGCTACCCTACCTCTCGCATTGACAGCGTGGGTTATGGGGCTACCCTAGTAAACAGTAATCAGATATCCATGGTAACCCCAGTCATGATTGAGTCCTGGGTTATTTTTGGTAGTCGCTGACAAAAACAAAAAGCGATCACTCATCGGATTAATTTCAAATCAATTCATTACGTGGTATTCATGAGGAGTTTTTGAACGCTTTCTCCACATTTCCAGCCACTTAAAATGTTGACAGAGGGTTTGGGTCAGCTGAATCTGAACTTTTCTGGAGATCGTCTTTTAGCTGCTTAATGACAGCATAACGCTTTAATAATACTCTTACTGATTTATGAAATTGAGGAATACTACTCTGGCGGGTTACTCACCTGGGCAGCACAAATTTATGCATCTTGTGAACCTTACATGGTTGATACACTCCCAAATGGTAATCATGATGCAGTGATGATTCATTTGAAGGTACTATCTTGGCATCAGAATGACAACAATTTAACATGAACCATGAGATATTATCCAGTCCCTGAAGGTTTTAACCCTTTAAGGATATCATGTCACTAAAAGATGACATTTCTTGTCATTATGCACTGATGTAGCCCTAGCGAGTAAACCACCAGGGCTGCATCAGTGCATCGTACCAGTCCTTAGAGAGTGTAACAATCCCATAGGGTGGGCATGGTGCTTGAATGCAACACTGGCGAGTTACTTGCAAGGGATGCATTCCTGTATCATGACGAACCAGGGCTATGCTGTCCTTGGAGGGTCAATAAGTGTTAATTATTTAGTCGGAGGATAACTGAATCTGCCTCAGACTGCAATGTTAATAAACTGGTCGTATTCAGGAAAATATGGGGTTTGGTTGGTTTTTAATCTCAAACAACTGAACATGAGAATTGATAAATGGGATTATAAACATGACTCGTTTAGCCCTCCGCTACACACAGGCAAATATCAGTGTCAACCAATGTCGCCAATAGCACTCTCATACAAGGGTCAGGCACTGCTGGACTATAATACATGGGTCAAGGGCCATTCGTGTGAGTGTCAGGCTATGCTGGACCTTCATCTAGAGCCTCTACTCACCCAAAATTGCTTGAGAGTCTAGCTATGCTGGATCCTCATGCTAGAGTCTGACAATGCTGGACTCTTGTAGGCTGAAAGAGACTCTCCCCAGGGTCCAGCATTGCAAGACTCTAGCATGAGGATCCAGCATAGCTAGACTCTCAAGCAATTTTGGGTGAGTAGAGGCTCTAGATGAAGGTCCAGCATAGCCTGACCCTCACTAGAATGGCCCTTGACCCATCTTTTACAGTCCAGCAGTGTTTGACTTTTATATATGAGTGCTTTAGGCGATATTGGTTGACGCTGATATTTGCCTGTGTGTATACTAGCATACATGGAGGTAACCCTTCTCTTGCTATACAGTGAATGCAGGGAATTATCTCATTGGTTGATAATTCATCTCTCTACCAACCTATAGCGATGACTCGGGTTTCTCCGTATGGGCAGCCATGTTAGTTCTGTGCTCGTCATTTATCGTGAGACTAAGGCAGTGACCAGACACTCACACACCATAGCTTCCGGGGAACAGGCTACAAAACGCGAGCAGAACCAAGGTCTCACGAGATTGCTGATGTCAGTGTACACAGAGTGGCCGCTGGAACAAGTCCGCACCAGTTAGGGAGTGATCATTTTTTAACAACAGGGGGGAGGGGGTGGTGGGTTTCCGCGCGTAGCACGCGGAATTTTTTACACCCCCCCAGTCGAGGGGTCAACATTTTTTTGCCCCCCCCAAACCCAACACCCCCCCCCCCCCTGTTGTTAAAAACTGATCACTCCCTTAGAGAGCTATACTGCTACACTCACCAGACCCCAATTCAGCCCCAATTACTTCCCACCTGTTGATACTAAATAAATTAGGTGGTTTCTAATACGTACCTCAGCTCAACCATCTGCTCACTCTTTGCCAGCCTCACCAATTTTGCCTTACGGCTTGGTGAATTTGGTCATGACCAAAGCTGACCAAAGTTGGCAAATTTGGGCATAATCAAAATCGGCGAATTTGGTAGATTGAAATCAGAAAGATAGAAGTCTTTCTGTTGAAACTATAAGGGTTGGTCATTACAATTGGCCAACTTTGGTCAGGCTTGGTTGTAACCAAATTGGCCAACTTTGGTCAGGTTTGGTTATAACCAAATTGGCCAACTTTGGTCAGGTTTGGTCTTGACCAAATTGGCCAACTTTGGTCAGGTTAAGTCTTGCCAAATTTGCCAACTTTGGTCAGGTTTAGTCTTGCCAAATTTGCCAACTTTGGTCAGGTTTAGT
The DNA here is from genome assembly GCA_947462335.1 of Harmothoe impar. Taxonomy (NCBI): domain Eukaryota; kingdom Metazoa; phylum Annelida; class Polychaeta; order Phyllodocida; family Polynoidae; genus Harmothoe; species Harmothoe impar. Next base: position 8,682,739 of record OX381705.1, on the reverse strand, counting down.
CTTGACCAAATTTGTCATGACCAAAGTTCACCGATCATGGCCATGTGTGACTATGATTTGCTGGTTATGTATTTTCTACCGGACAGTCAACAATCATATAATGAGGTGATACTTGAATAAAAATAGAAAAAGATATGTGAGTATGATACAACTAAAAAAAACACGTTATTAATACAACACAAATACTTTGTAAGTTTTGTATATATTTAAGTGTGCCAGCCAAGTTGAATAAATTCAACGAAAAAAGCTCATTTGCTGTATGTTCATCGCTGGGCTTTTGGGGTGACAAGCGAGAATATAATGTATCACAATCATCGCTCACTACAATTAGAGGATTGTGAGTTGGAGCTCATAGCTCCAGGTGGTATCAAAGTACTTGAATAAGCTACTTTTATAAGTGACATTATTTATTGGTGTCATTCAGGTGCATTCCGATAGTGATATGTATTGTGCCTAATGGACACACGCACTGTATTGCTCTTACATAACACCAATGTAACCGACACATTAACATTAATCTAATGCCCACATACTAGATAGGGCCAAAAAAAAGGTTTGTTTCAGGTCACCCGACCGACCCTATCTAAACAGGGCTGACTCATCGTTTGTTTATGCAATTTTGAAGAAATTTCTATATTTTTATACTTTTTGGGAGTCAATTTTAGGTTTACAAAATTGTGGAAAAAAATCTCCCCATTTTTACACTTATTTGGGTCAATTTTAGAGGGGAAGTAAAAAAAAAAGTTTAAAAAAGAAATCCGACCTACAGAGCCAGACTTTCTTCCCATGTTACCTGAAACAAACCTTTTTTTTTTATTTGGCCTAGTTATTATGTAAGGAATTCATTACATTGAGTGCATACCTTGCAGGAAGGCAGCACCTGCTAATAACAGCATGAATTGCATACTGGTGTTATACTGAAGTAGGTGGGAAATACATAACCAGCAAATTTGCACGAACGCAGCCTGGCGAGTGGTCTGGACATTGAACCTTCATGGTCGAATTTGATCCCGTATCATAGTTACTGACCGATTGCATGACTCCATGGTGAGATTTTCTGAGAAATCTGAATGTCCGAATTTAAGCCGTTCTCTTTTTCCACTAATTGGGATTGAGAACGGCTGCTGTTTTGATGCAAAAATGGGAAAATAATGATACATGGCTTTGAGTTTGAGTTTGAAAAGTATTTCATTGACGTAAAATTCCACAATCATCAATTGCGCCTCTCTAATTATGTCATTCTTATGACTTTCCTTGACTTGCGGCAAGATTTCAGAAGATTCTATGACATTCTGTGACTCTTACCCATTATGGTTGTCGTTCACAGTTTTACTCCCTCGGACTGAAAAAAGACTGATATAACCCCATATATAATAGCAAATACGAGCTAGCTCTCCTAGGTGCGCGGACAAACGTCTTCATGTGTGGAGCACAGTATACTGGCAAGCATTACATCTTAAAATGTCTTAATCTACCCAGAAAGAAAGAAACAGAAAAAAACAGGGGTTGGGGGGCAGAGCCCCCCTTTACATACTAATTGACTAGCCTATCCTATAATGGACTGTGTAGTTTAAGGTAGAATTAAGATAGGTTAACATAAGATTAAGACTAATCTTAAGATAATTGAGATGGGTGGCGCACACTTTGGAGGAGTGACAGTATTAAATTTAAGAAAATTAAGAGCATCTTAATTCTTAGGTTAAGTTTGCGCTCTAAACGTTTGTCCTTGGGCATGCATTTATATATATGTGTACCCATCAGTCAATTGCTGATTCAGGGGCCCTATTTTTTAAGGCCGAAAGGCCCCGGAGGGGCCCTGGTGGTGAGCTTGCGAACTACCAGGTTGAGGCATTATATTGTTTTCATTTGACAGGAAGTCAGTACGGGTGCCGCCATTTTGTTTAAAGGGGTGCCGCCATTTTGTTTAAAGGTGTCACAACACAAATTTATGCATATAATGATAAAATTAATATTAATCAACCTTCGATCCTGAGGTTGATCATAAGCATACCTATACCCCCTAACATGGACCCAAGGAATCCAATGGTTCTATTGGTTTGTTGCTCAGACAGCTGGTTGCCTGGCAACAGCTTTTCTAATTGTTTATCTGCCTAGCAACACCCATTTCCATACTCCTGAGGTTGATTATAATCATACCTACCCCCCCTAACAGGACCCAGGGAATTCAATGGTTCTATTAGTTTGTTGCTAAGACAGCTGGTTGCCTAGCAACAGCTATTCTAATCGTTTATCTGCCTAGCAACACCCATTTCCATGCTCCTGAGGTTGATTATAATCGTACCTATCCCCCCTAACATGGACCCAAGGAATTCAATGGTTCTATTAGTTTGTTGCTAAGACAGCTGGTTGCCTAGCAACAGCTATTCTTATTGTTTATCTGCCTAGCAACACCCATTTCCATGCTCCTGAGGTTGATTATAATCCTACCTACCCCCCCTAACATGGACACAAGGAATTCAATGGTTTTATTGGTTTGTTGCTAAGACAGCTGGCTGCCTAGCAACAGCTATTCTAATTGTTTATCTGCCTAGCAACACCCATTTCCATGCTCCTGAGGTTGATCATAATTGTACCTATCCCCCCGAACATGGACCAAAGGAATTCAATGGTTCTATTAGTGCTGCTGCACTGGTGGCCACCTGGTGGCTGTATATTACACTAAATCACTGTAATGGCCCGTTTTCCCCTGTTGTGTCACATCTCTCAGTTATATCATCCTCCCGCCCTGTTTATATGGTGTCTTGAATGGGTCCCCTACAAATATACCAACCATTTAGACATTATGTTCCTTCAAATGCAAGAATTGTGGTTGTTGCCGCGTATAAAAATGCCTGAGGCATTTTTTTACGCGGCAACAACCGCAATTCTTGTTCTGTACATTTTAATGTGAACATTTACAATACCCCCAGAACATTGCATATATCACGCCCCCACCCCCCTCTTTCCCAAATTCCTGGATCCGCCCGTGCACCTCCCTGTATATTTGGAGCTGAGTCCCACCATTGTATCACAGGTACTATTGTATAACAGTGTACAGTATAGTAATCCCCGTCCCCACCCCCCCCCCCAAAAAAAAGGGGAAAAAAAAGTGAGTTCATTTGTTATTCGCAACACCATTTCCAAAGGAGTGTTAATAACTATATTACAAAGGCTTTTTCTTATCAAATCAAATTAGATTCTCACGAACAATACCTCTATCTGAATTTACTATTGTTGAGGGTAATAACTTCATGAAAATCTCCACAATGACAATCCCTTTTAACAGGACTATTTCATAAGTCTGGTCAATAAAGTTAAATAGTTGTTAAAAACCTAAACAGTAATATCCATGTTGTTGTAGACGAGGGGGGACTACACTCGGATCTGACACGGTAAGCTGCGGTTTGTGTCACATGTCTCCTGACCTCTATTCCTGCACTCCCATTGGTCAGCACTTGATATACAAATGTGACATTGTTTCCAGTTTTTTAGAAATTCATTCTAAAATTCCAACATTATTTTTGTAAACAAAAATAAAAATGGTTGACACTTTTTGAAAAAAAAAGTGTCCTAGTCTTGAGACTGAAACTGGACTTTGTGTATTCTTCTGAAGTATACACAGGTCACAGGGTCAAGGCCACTGTGTTACAATGAGGTGGTCAGTTTGGTCCTATGGAGATTAGATCAGAGTGTTTCGGTCTATTCAAGACCTCATCAGGTGGACATTCAGGAGTAGTATGTATTAGTCTAGATTTATAAATTAATTTATAATCTATTTATACAGTAATATCCAGTTACAGAGTGGGAGGCCGGCGTGCTTGTCTGCACACTACACAGAGAAAAGAAACAGCGTCAAAAGGGAGTCCAGGTTGCCTCCAGAATAACTCCCCTCTGTAGGGGAGTCCCGGTCGCAGGGAGTCACCTGGGGGAGTTATATAGCTCTCTGGGTGATATGACTCCCCCCAGTGACTCCCAGAGGTCAGCCAGAGAGTCAGCTAGGCTCCCTTAGGCAACCTGGGCTCCCCTAAACAGGGGAGTCATTCTGGAGGCATCCTGGACTCCCCTTTGATGCTATTACTTCTCTCTGTGTAACCTGAATGGTAAATTCAATATAATATAATAAACCAAATATAAACCATAAGAGGATGAGATAAAGGCAATTACTATATAGTGGCCTAAGCTGATTTAGTTTTAGAAAGTCCATTTTAGCTCTATAATAACTCTGTAAGGCGCGCTCAGTGCTTTTTAAAGGCGGTATACACTTTATTGGTGTGATGCATTCATGCGGCCGTGGCGAGTAACTCATAATGGCTGCATTCATGCATCATGACGACCCCACTGGTTTGATACGCTCCCAGAGGGTCGGCATGACGGGTACGTAGGACCAGCGAGTAACTCGCTGTGGCAACATTCATGCATCATAAGGACCAATGATTTGAAAGCACTATGTGTCTCTTGTGGGGTGAATTCTATAATTAATTCACTGAGAGTGGAAAAGTTTGCCTTCAGTGTCTACTTATATTTTAGATTGCTACAAATAGAGACCAAATGTTTAAATGTGCAATAAGTAAAAGTAGTTATCATATTGTTGCAATGTTTTATCCTAAAGCGAGAGATCAAGGTTTCATTTAATGTGCTCAAAGAAGCTTCTTTTATTTGAAATTGCTACAAATTGAGAGTTAAGGTTTTAATGTGGACTACTAAGCAATATGCTCAAAAGCATTAATTATATTGTTGAAATGTTTTAACCTAAAGTGAGAGAACAATGAATAATCAAAATATAGTTTTTTCAGAGGACCTTTTTTCAATTATTGTTACAAGTCCTTAACTCTCGAAGAACAACATAATGTGTGTAGCGTCATTTGTCCAGATGATGCATCAAAACATTGCTGGCAAGTAACCCCCGTGGGGACGAACTTACGTAGTCACTAGACGCCGCCCATTCTGTGCATAATCTTAAATAGCCACTTCTGGCATAATCTTAATCAGTTTCCAGGTGATACCTATCCTCGAGATGGCACCACTGTAAGTTTGTAACATTGCTGTATATATCGGGGGCTCTGCCCCCACACCCTCTTCTTCTTTCTCTCTTTATTTTTCTTTTTGTGTAATAAGATTATGCCAGAAGTGGTGATTTAGGATTATACATGGAATGGGCGGCGTCTAGTGACTACGCAAGTTCGTCCCTTGTTGCGTATTAGATGCTTCAACCCGTGGGTAGTGTATCGAACCCATAGCATAAGCATGATGCATAAGAACGTCCCTATAGTGAGTAACACAATATAGCATAGTGAATAAAGCAGTATGTTACACTAAAAGGGTTAGGAGAGCTTAGGTGTCTAAAAGAGCCACATATAAAAGGAAAGTACACCTAAAAGAGCACTAACAATTGCACTCATCCCCTACTACAGCATATTTGGCATAGGGCAAGGGGGAGTTGGCGAGATCAAGGAGAGTTGTACTCTCCTTCCCAAATCCATCTGAAGGAAGGCTCTGGTAACTGCCATATTACCTTGGACTTTGGATTTCGCTGGGTCTGGGCAATCCCTGCTTGTAGCTTGGAACAAGCAAGCAGAAACCGGAAATCATACATTCTGGTTCCTGTTCATTGGTTCTAAACTACCATATTGCCCAGACCACGCAAAATGCCAAGTTCAAGGTCACGTGGCAGTTACCAGAGCCTTCCTTCGGAAGGATTTGGGAATGAGAGTAAGATTAGTTGCTGCTTTGTCACTCCCCAGGGTTTAACGGATGATGAAGCCAGAAGCATCGACAGGTCTTTCATTACCCCTTTAAGGACTGCATGATGGTTTAACCTTTTAGGATGACACGATACCTTAATGCATCATACCCTTTGTCGTCATGATGCATGAATGCTGCCCTGTCGAGTAGCTCACCAGGGCGGCATTCATGCATCATGACAACCTTATTTGATTGAGACACTCCCGAAGGGTCGGCATAACACACCTATGCAGCACCGGCGAGTTACTGCATTGGTGCATCATGACAACAAATGTCATCTTTTAGTGACATCCATCCTTTAATGGTTGATACATGCATGCAGCCATGGCCAGAACTGCATTCAAACATCATGTTGGTCCTACAGGCCCAAGGAGTCGGTATGATGCATGAATGCAGCACCGGTGATTGGAATCTGCCAGTGCTGCATTCATGCATCATGACAACAAATAGTACATTGCATTGAAGCACTATATGGCTGTGAAAGGGTTGACCATATTAGGATCTTCTAAACCATCTGCACTCTCAAAAAAGTCAGCGTCATTATCGCTAAAACCAATCTCATGTGAAAGTCAGACACTGCCTGACTTTCATGTGAGAGTGGTTTTAGCGACAATGACGCTGACTTTTATGAGTGTGTGTCACCATGATGCACCAACATAGCATCACCATGTAACTGGGCGGCATCGCTTTGGTACATCAGGCTTAAAGCTTGACCGTCGTGGTTGAAGTGAGGCCAAAAGGATTTTTGGATATAGTTCAGTTTTCATTCACAAGAGGGCTCTTAAGGGCTGGGAGCTCAGCTCTTAGAGGCACAAGATAGCGTGAATATATTGTAGCTGAACAATGCTCATGGTCCCCTGTCCAAACACTGCTGCCCTCTGGTGGAACTCATATTTTGGTCCATGTATGGAAAATGCTGAACTTATTCCCTGATGGCCCAGCTTTAAGCTGGGGCTCTACTAACCAATTTTGCTGGTCCATTCTCACGAAAGTGAATCCGTCAGATCATCGTAACATGGATTATCAGATATTAGGGTTTGTTTGTATTTACATTTTTTTCATCTGTTTGGGTCTGATATGTGAGAATAGCTCCGAGCTGAGGGAAAATCGCTTAGTGGAATCCCAGCTTATTCCTGTAAGGTCGGCATATAACATGAATGCAGCACTAGCTAATAACTTCCCTGGGATGCATTCGCACATTATGATGACAAAAATATATAGACAAATGCCAACGCCCATTGATACCATCTCTGCTGTATTTTACGAGTGGGGGCTGGTGCCATATCCAACAAAGCCGACGGCTGAGTGGGATATGCCCCAGCCCCCACGAGTGAAATACATCAGAGATGATATCAATGTAGTTGGCATTTGTGTTTTTGTTTTTTTGAAGCCATTTTAATGAAGAAAAAACTCTAGCCCATTGAATACAGCCACATTGTATTCAATGGGGGGGCATTGAATACGGCCCTTCAGTGCTAAAGCATAGGAAATCTTGTATTTCAAAAAAATAAATATGCATCTCTAAGTCTACCACTTTGAGTGTTTGAGGGGTACACTGAGACATGTATGCAGATTACTAATTACTTCAGCCAAGATTATCGGAAGAGAATTAATATACTGGTCAGCAAAAGATCACAAGTTATTACGCCGCAAAACTCCAGGGAGCTGCTAAAATGGTGACCGATCACCCGGAATAGTCTGCGCGGGAGTCTGCGGTAGCCTCTCCGGTGAGCAGTAAACCTCAGCGGTAACTGTCTGTCACAGTCCAGCCAGACGACATTTTGTGGAAACTGAACCTATGAAGCTGGCCTGAGCATTCTCTAATAGACGTGTAAATCACTACATTTAGGGAGGGATGGTGGACTTCTGCGCAGAGCGTGCAAAAAGTTTTTTTACACCCCCTGGTCAAGGGGTCAAATTTTTTTTGCCCCCCCCCCCCCCGCCCCCAAACCCACCAAAAATGATCACTCCCTTAGATTGATATATCTTCAGTTGAGTGTTGCAGATTGCAATGACACAAGCATAGCCTATGTATGACCAAGGAAAGATTTGATATTCTACCTTTAAATTAGCTAACTGAGAGGTGGTTTCAAGAAATTTTAGAATTTACTGTAAAATAAGCCAAGTGGCATACACCATACCAAAATAACCACACAGGCCCTCTAGTGGCGGTACAGCAGCACTAGCAGACTAATCCAGGCAGGCTGCCCAGGTCCATGTGATGCCCTGGACCGTGGTAGGACCGGAAACTGCACATGAATACAGGATTGTGGGAGGTTTAGAGTCCCCTGTATGAGCGATAAAAGGGGTAGGTCCGGTGTCAGTGAGTGCAGACTGCAGTGGACGGAGGGCCGCCCACGCACAGGAGTCTGGGTCTGGCCAGTTCCCGGTAGGGGGAGGGGGGGGGGGGTACTCACATTTATTTTGACACTGGAGTGTGGCTGGATCTCGGACAACACTTTACCCTTGGCTAGAGGGATTTTGCTCAAAAGAGACTATGTTTTAGAAAATTTTGCAGTTCTTGGTTAGAGCAATTTTAAAAGTGTCAAAAGTGTCTATGTTTAAACAAATTTGGTGAAAATTGAACCTCAGTTAGAGGGGTTTCAGTCAAAAGTGACTCTTTTTGCATTAATTTGGGAATCTTGGCTAGAGAGATTTTAGTCAAAACAGATCCTTGGCTAAAGGGATTTTAGTCAAAACATACCCTTTGCTAGAGGGATTTTAGTAAAAAACAGACCCTTAATTGAGGGATTTAAGTAAAAAAAAATAATGCAGTCCCTTGGCTAGAGGGATGTTGCTCATAAACCACCCTTCCCAGGAGCACACCGGTGTATACAAAATAAGTGCCCCCCCCCCTACACCAGAGTGGATGGACGTCCTCCCACGCATAGCATTCTGGGTCTGGTCAGAATGCAGATGTTGTATATGTCAGGTGGTATTCAGGTCTCACTGTACAATATAGCTGTATTGATGCTGCCTTATAGGGAGGTGAGAGGCCGGAAAGGGAAAGTTAGGGAGTGTTCATTTATTATTTACAGGGGGGGGTGGTGGGTTTGGGGGGGGGCGTAAAAATTTCCGACCCCTTCTGAGGGGGGGGGGGGGGGGGCGTAAAAAATTCTGACCCCTCTTGAGGGGGGGGGCGTAAACATTTTAGCCCATTTTTAGCCAAAAAGCCCGCGCGCTACCATAGTTCAAAGGGGGGGGGGGCGAAAAATTTTCGGCGCCTTCGACGAGGGGACGTGAAACGTTACACACGCTCTCAAGGGGGGGGCTTAAAAAGTTTTCGCCCCTCCGTGCAAAATCTCACCACCCCCCCCTGTAAATGAACACTCCCTTAATTAATGCCGGACTGACTATGGATATATATGCATATATGCAGGCTACTCGCCTGGGCTGTATCATGACGACCAAGATACATTAAGGCGTAATGTGACATGCTCTAGCCCAGCTCTGACAAAGCCCAGCGAGCAACACTCGTATAGATTGTGGCAACATTATGTAAGAATGACCGGAAACACATTAGGTTTACATAATAATGACTCATTGCAGACATGTAACTCTAGTTAGGCATGTTGATAACTCAGCTCCACCTGTGCCTACAGATGTGTAGCAATTACAAACCTGGATGGCACTAATTACTTTTAAACCTTTAAGGGCAGCATAGTGCTTTAAAGTGGCATTCTCACCGAGAGTATCCCACTCACGATTCTAGTACTGTTCTAGTCTATTATGTGGTAAGTGTGAGTGGTGAGAATGCCCCTTTAATACCATACTCCCTTAGCCATATTGAGGCATGCATGCATTCCTGCCAGGTAACTCACCAGCGCTGCCTGTATGCATCATGATGAGTGCATCAGGTACATAGGGTCAGAATGATGCTCGAATGCAGCGAGTCACTAGCCAGGGCTGCATTCAACCATCATGACAAATGGGCATGATGCTCTTTAACCCTTTAAGGACGGCATGTTGCTGAAAGATGACATTAGTCGTCATGATGCACCAATGCAGCCCCAGCAAGTAACTCACCGGTGCTGCATTGGTGCATCATGCCGACCCTTTGGGAGTGTCTCAACCTCATAGGGTCGGCATGGTGCTTGTATGCAGCACTGGCGAGTTACTTGCCAGGGCCGCATTCATGCATCATGATGACCAAGGGTATGATGCATTAAGGCATCATGCGGTCCTAAAGAGTTAAGGACAAAAGATGACATTGGTCGTCATAAAGTACCAATCATAGGGTCAGCATGATGCTTGAATGCAGCCCTGGGCAGTTACAGGCTGCATTCAAGCATCATGACGACCAAGGCATGATGCATTAAAGCACTCTGCGGCCCTTAAAGGGTTAATAGTGACAGCCGACTGCAGCAGGTGCAGGACAGCTTGTGTTTTGCTGATCTCAGCAGATTCCTTATTGTCATAGATAGGGATGGGGAGGAGGAGGTGGGGGGGGGGAGAGTAGGATTATCTCTAGGGCCTATATGTAATATGTAGTACTATAAGATTCCTTATTGACATAGATAGCGAGGGGAGGAGGAGGTGTAGGATCATCTATAAATGTATGTACTACTATAAGATTTCTTATTGTCATAGATAGCGAGGGATGGGGGAGGAGGAGGGGGAGGGGGAGGAAGAGTAGGACATCTATAAATGTATGTAGTACCGTAATATTCTTTATTGTCATAGATAGCTAGGCTAGGGGCGGGATTGGTAGGAGTACGGAGGATCAGTTGTATCTGTATGTAGTAGTACTGTTACTGCAAAACCTTGGTTTTAAGCCGACCTTTGTTACAATTTGAATGTGAGTTTGAGAGGACAAATTTGGCTTATGATGTAAGTGCTTGAGATTTGTCTTCACTATGTTCCTATAATTATATTAAAACCTTGCCTATTTAAGCCGAATGGGAGTTTAAAACTCAGCTCAGAGCAAAATATAAACCCAAAATAAAATTTGGCTTATAACCAAGGTTTTACGATACATGCATTCTGGTCGTCACAAAATCTCTGAGTCTTGCCAGACCGTCTGGTCATGTTCAAGTCAGATGTCCGCCATTTTGTAAGGGGACGTAAACATTACAGCGTCTGGACTGTAATATGCTGATATCAATGAAATCTAAATCTAAATTAGTAAATGCATTTATATAGCGATCATCAGAAACATGACAATTTCTGTCCCCCAGTAAAATGGCGGCCAATTCTGCGCACAGCGCCCCCTACTGCCTTGGGTAAATTGCAGAATGTGCTAGGCTTCTTTACTTTAAATGTTGACCGCAGATGTATATCCACCTGGCGTCATCCTCGTTTGTAATCATGCCATCCCCTTGCCTTGGGAGTGTATCAACCATGCAGTGTCGTCATGATGTACATTATTAATAGCGAAACCAAATATACATCATTTTATACTCTGAACGAACGGTATATTCTACGGCCCACACAGAGAAAAGAAACAGCGTCAAAAGGGAGTCCAGGTTTCCTCCAGAATGACTCCCCTGTTTAGGGGAGTCCAGGTCGCCTATGGGAGTCAAGGTGACTCTCTGGCTGACCTAAGGGAGTCACCTTGGGGAGTCATATAGCTCCCTGGGTCATATGAACCCTCCAGGTGACTCCCTGCCAGAGAGTCACCTTGGCTCCCCTAGGCGACCTGGACTCCCCTAGAAAGGGGAGTCATTCTGGAGGCAACATGGACTCCCTTGTGACGCTGTTTCTTCTCTATGTGCATGAACACTAAGACCATACTATATGTAAAACTATACAGTAGATTCTACTGCTCAGCTGCACTAGCTTCTAACACTTCATTTACTTCAATCATGACAACAAGAGGGCATGGTACATTAGAGCACTACCCAGCTAACAAAAAAACGTTATTTTACGTCAAAATAACGTTATAAAATGTCATATAACGTTATGCCATAGTAAGTAGCCTTAAAGAAACGTTATTTAACGTTATATAACGTTGTAAACTTTTTGTTTACTGGGTATGGTATCACTACAGGCCATTAACAGCAGCCTCCTTTGGTTATTCATATTTTAAAAGTCTTTAAAAATGAATTTACATGACCCATAAATTCACCCACAGTGATTACATGCTGGAAAATGCATATTCCATCACTGAGCTTCGATATTCTGAAATGATATTTTCTCTCCCACTAAGCAACATGAATATTGATATATCATGTGGGGTAAACAAACTTCCTACTCAAGTTCAAGGTATAGTTTTTTCATCTTTACGCAATCTTTACCATGAGATTGTAACTACACCTCCGTTCAAGATATATATGAAAGTATATGGAGGCCCTAAATTAATTTTTGAGATATTTCAGGTTGAGGTTTGTAATAGGATTGTATAGTATTGGCCACAGAAGAAAATATAGTTATTAGGCCCTACACAGGTTAGAGACTGACCAGTTTCTTAGTACGCCCTAAGATTGAATGACAGTCCCAAGAACACAGGGTGTACCAAGAACTTGGTACACTCATGTATTGTCACTTTTCTCATATTTCCATGCCAAAATGCATAAATCTGATGCTACTATATGAAGCAGAGGTCTATAATTTATGTATGCAACCTTTTTCATAACTAAAATCGGAATATTATCTAAGAAATGGCTTAATCTACATATTTTCCTTCAGTAAATGTTTAGTAAAAATCAGTTTGCTAACTTTTTGTTAAATCTGCTAATAAAAATGAATCTATAGCATGAAATCATTGATTAAGGCCCACAAAATGACGTTTTTGTTTTCATTTAGTGATGTTTGATAATGTAGTAAATAAGCCATATAATGTAAATATAAGTATGAAATAGTAGAGTGGTTTCCCTAGTCCCACCTATGACCCCAGTGACCCCACTAAGTGTATGCACAGATAATGGTCACAGTCCAGTGACCACAGGTAAGGTACATGAGTACTGGTTTGTGATTGGCCCATTTACCTGCATGAGCAGGGGTCATGGTCCAGTGAACACACCAGGTGTACCAAGATTATGGTACAGCCCAATGTTGTGCACTGTACCATAATCCTGGTACAGACCCAATGGAAAGGGTGTACTAGGTATTTAGTACGTTCTAATAACATGGTCCCGGCCCCAACCTGCTACAGAGAGATTGCTTTCTAGTCCAGTAAACAAAAGGAAAAATATAGCCTAGTCTCAACAAAATTGCAAGAAAAGGTTTCTCAGTGGTTTTCACCTCTTTGATATATGTACTTTCCAGAAAAAAATTGTTTCCGGCGATCCCGCCTGGCGAAGTGCCCCAAATCCAACATGGCCGCTACTAAACCAGGTCAAACAGGAAAACTGCTATAGAAATGGGACAAATCATCATATTCACACATATGATGGCTCTATTAACATCAGCATGAACAGATCTATCCAATAGAACATGCCTCTTAGTTTTGAAGTTTCAAAGAATGGCGTAAAATTCAAAATGGCCACCAAAAAGTCGTTAAAATGCATGAAATAACACATCTCTGCTTCTAATCAACATAGAGATACAAATAAAGGTTCGAAATATATGTTTCTAAGGTCAGAGAATTTGAATTTACTATGTGTGAAAAGATAAATGGCAGCCATTTTGAATTTTTAATGAGGTCACTGCTGAGGGCTGTTTAGATTACTACCAGAAAATAGAATAGGGAGCAGACCACTACTACTACTACTACTACTACTACTACTACTACCACTATGTATGCTCTTTGATAAAGGCAAACACAGACATTTAGATTTAATAGTTATCTCAACATACTTGTGGAGACACATTCTAAAGATGTAATGCAATATGGGAAGTTCTAATTGTACAAAGTATTATTTATCTATATTGACCTTATGCATTGTGGGGAGAGGAGGATTGACAAGACCAGGCTACACATAGATCAAATCCTGCAATAACCCCTTTGGTTGGTGTATTACTCCCAAATTAACACAAGCATTATTAAGTGCTTTATTCAACAACTCCTGCACATGCATACGTCTCCCTATATTTCTACCCTTCCCTTAACACTCAGCTACAAATTCCCCTACTTCGTGGTATTGATATGAATATCATACAAGGGAGGAAGTTGTTAGTGTATGTTTGAGTGCTTGTCTGTATGCCTGTTTATCAAAGAGCATGTTATTGGTAGTATAGTAGTTTCATAAACTGCCACGTAGGATTACCCCCCTCCCCACCCACACACACATAGTAGGCTAAAGCGCTCCCCCCCCCCCTATTTGCCTATTTCATGCCTCCCCTTTCCAAAATTCCTGGATCCGTCCCTATAGGGAAGCTTGAAGGAGGAATGATATAACTGGTGGAGGTAAATCAGCTTGAATGTCTCAAGTCTCTTTTGATGACCTGTGACAACAGGTAATTCAGTGGCCATAACAAGCACAGCATTGCTAGGATGGGGATGATAAAGAACTTAAGTAGGTATAGTTGCATACAGTATCCACCAGATCCCACTGATGGTCTGCTAAAACTACACATGGACATGTAGACTACTGCACTCCAGAGGTGGTTCTTATGTTATGGATATCCTATCACATACTCCCTAGATCAATCAACAGAGTAGGTGGTCAAAGGGAAATGTTTATAACTTATGATAATGAATTAGCCAATAGAACTTATTGTATTAAAGATTCATGTATGTATCTCCTCTTTCCTGACTTCTCTCTACACACCTTGATGATAAGTCAATGGATGGCTGGAATACACTTTCAACAAAATACAATACCTCAACTTGTTTAAACTGGTTCGGAATCTCAGACTTGTAACACTATAGCTGTGACTCAAATATCAAGACATGCAGCCACCTGAACATTCAATCACTAATATTTATCTTATATCAATGGGTAGCCGCAGCATTATAGGTCTCTATCATAACTTAGCCATGATGGCCAACTGGTAGAGTACTGGCTATAATTATACTCTGATATTCCATACCTTTACTATAGGTCCAACTAGCATTTAGCTTGATCGGGGGGGGGGGATGCTGACCCTTTTGTCAAACCCTAAAAAAGGTCAAACCTATGAAGTGTAAATTGCTGTAAATTGATTCATCCTCACCTAAACCTTCCCCCCCCCCCCATACTACTTAGTCCAGCAATGTTACAAGATGATAACGTTTAGAGCACGTAACTGAGGCACCTCAAATAAAATAACCAATGTGGATGTTGACTAAGTCTCATGCACGTGCTAGATCTCATATATCTGATCTCACAAAAGTGAATTTTCCATTCCAAATCTTATACCTATGCTTATCAGGACAAAAGATGCAAAATATCCTCTTTTCCGGTGGTAGTCTAAACAGTCCTTAGCAGTGACCTCATTAAAAATTCAAAATGGCTGCCATTTATCTTTTCACACATAGTAAATTCAAGTTCTCTGACCTTAGAAACATACATTTTGAACCTTTATTTGTATCTCTATGTTGATTTGAACCAGAGATGTATCATTTCATGCATTTTAACGACTTTTTGGTGGCCATTTTGAATTTTACGCTATTCTTTGAAACTTCAAAACTAAGAGACATGTTCTATTGGATAGATCTGTTCATGCTGATGTTAATAGAGCCATCATATGTGTGAATATGATGATTTGTCCCATTTTTATAGCAGTTTTCCTGTTTGACCTGGTTTAGTGGCGGCCATGTTGAATTTGGGGCACTTCCCCAGGCGGGATCACCGGAAACAATTTTTTTCTGGAAAGTACATATATCAAAGAGGTGAAAACCACTGAGAAACCTTTTCTTGTAATTTTGTTGACATAAATTCGTTCGTTTACTGGACTATTCTCTTTAAGTCTCTAAGAATATAGCTTTTAATATCACCATTCCAGAAATGACGTTTAGAACATATGGCCCAGGCACATTTCAAAGGTGTTTTGAAACAGAATGAAATGAGAGGGGGCATCTAAATGTGGTACTCTAATATACCTTTTACCCAGGGGGCCAAACGCCCATATTGGGGGTTTAGGGTGTTGGTTGTAAAAGGTTGGTGTATTTTTCCAATGACTGGGACCCATGGAGAGTTGATTCCACCTGGCCAACCTTTTTGGAAACTCTCACAGGGCTATTTTGAATAAGCAGGACGCTGAGAATAAAGATCTATAAATATGGATATCTCTGCTTCTAACTAACATAGACATACAAATTTTGATTCAAAATAATATATACATTTTTGAGGGTATTTTCAGAAGCCTACTGACACATCCTCTTGGTGCGTATATACCTATGGTGAGTATATCTCACACACTATGCTGGCCCAAAACATGGTTAATATAACCAAGGTATATACTAGAGAACCATCACTTATTATAAGCCTTTGCATACATGAGTCTATTATGCATGGCTGTGCTTCTAATGAAGTAGGTACCGCGCATAAGCGAGTCATAGCAGCGAAATCGCCGATTCTCAGAGAAAAAATATCAATCTTTACAAGCCTCCAGCGACCATGAAAATTAATGTACAGAAATCCCAAACCCCTCAATAGAAAGATATGGATCTGCTAGTTTGAAATATCATTGGTATTAACTAGGTTGTACTTGCTATGCATGTGCAAATGGGTCTTCGCTGAGGGTCATTTTGGGTCAAATTACAGTTTTTGTCACCTGTTTTCCTGCAGCTGATTTGACTCTCCGTCATATAAACTGGATTTCCCATTGCACCATACATTGCACATGAAATATACCAGCACCATTGATTAGGATACACATCAGGCTTCACTGTGGTCCCCGGGACGAACAAAAATTATTAAAAATTAGTACTTTTGTAGCATTTGATTTGTTAAAAAAACATATTATTATTGAAAAAAAAATGTTCGTCCCGCCCCCCACTCTGAAGTTTAAAATAGCCATTACAACCATGTGAAGAGAGCTAAGCAATCCTATGGATGGTGCAGTGGCAAAATTTTACCATTCACTAGTATATATACTTACCTGGCACGGCCCTCACCTCATTAGTAGACTGTAAATTAATTTGATCAACTTAATTTCCTTTCCTACCCAGTTTGGTAAGATTTGAGACAGAGTATATGATCGCCAAGGACGCCCAGTAGCCCATACTTGAGAGTGTATGACTACTGAACAAGAAACTAGCATAGTTTTAATTTGTGTCGATTGTTAGGCAAACTATTTGTAACAATGAGGAAGTACCAACAAAGAACTTTCTAATGGCTGATAAACCATTATTGTATATTATGTGTATATATTTCCACTGACCTCAACGGAAGAACGTCTTCTACCTTTAGATGATTTGTGGTCAATAAACCTATTCAAAAAAATCATAGTTATTTTTCTATACTAATCCTATGTAGCATACTGGTAAGCTTAAAAAAAATAAAGTTAATTTTCATAAAATATTATTATGGTTTTGATGTTGACATGTCATGGGTAGTATGTGTTTCGAATTACAAGAGGATTGGACTGCTAGTTAGCAATCTATGGCACCATTTGCAGTATAGCATTTGTGACAAATGTACATATTAGTGATCTTGCCATTTTTAAACGAATATGACTCAAAAGATACACATAGGAAATGATCTGAGAAAAATTATTCATGCTCTATGCAACATGTAGATACATTACATGTAATACCAAAGTCCTCAAGTATGTATTCGTTGAACTAGGTATGGGGTCAAAATGGCAGAATGGCCATTTTCAGTGGTAAGGGATTGGCATTTCTGCCGTGTTAGAGGGTACAATATTTCAATACAAATATGTCTGAACATATTCTGAAGATATTAATGCAATGTCCATATATTGTTGATTGGGAAATATCTTTTTTCAACTGCGAATTGTCATTAAACTAAGTGTAATATCACTCTGAAATTGGCCCATTGGCTATTGAAAATGAAGGATGCTAAATGGCTGAAACTTTTATTTTTGGAAAATTCATATAAAATTAACTACTGAACGGATCTTAACATAGTTACCATCATTCTTCAGCATCCTTTATCAGCTTCCTAACCAGTTTAACAATTTTGTTCAGGGAAGGGTTTCTTCAAACTATCCGTGGTACCTAAATGAAGCACAGCACTGTATATTGGACATTTATACTTGTGCCCAGTATTATTTACTGGACACATGAAGAAGTAATAACGAAAGAACACCAGACACTATTCTTCACTCTCCCCATTGCTATTACCTAGCATGGGTTCTATCCCCTCTTTTTCTGTCTTCTCTTGAAGACTACATTGCATAATTATGTGTACTAACCTAAACATTGGTCTAAATGATCATTATTATTGTAAAAAATTATAACAAACTCTTTGTAAAAACACCTGATAGGTAAGTTATACATAATAGGAACACACACCAAAATGTGTGTGTTTTCCTAGTATACCATGAAAAAGGCTTAGTTGCCTTTATTAATTTCCGCCCATCGGAAAATGCTGGTGCTTGTTGAAAACGGTCTACCAGGCCATACATCCTGCCAGGATAAATAAAAGAATTTCAAATCAAATCAACTACACCTTTATATCCCTGATATAACTAATAAGGGATGAGAGGAGAATTATTACAGCATACACGATGAATAATCCTATGCAGTTTGATTGTAGGAGAGGTCATTAAAATAATTACACTTCCTAAAATCAAGCCTTAAACCCGCAGATCTTACTGCACGTCCAGTAACAGTCAGAGTGCAGTCGGGACAGGCACTCAGCCCTATATATAGGGGCGCTGGGGGCTTAACATGTGTGAGTTCAGTCTCCAATGTCAACAGTGATTGATTGCTTAGGGAGTTAAATATCGGGCTGGGCTACTCTAGAGGCAATCCAGACTTTAACAAGGTTAAGCTTTTCACTCATTTAGTGATCAAATCTACATAATGAGGATAGTGATTTACAATGCTGCCTTTTCACTGGAGCCATGATGGAATCTAGACAGTAATTTATACTGATGCTTGTCCAGAAATGCAGAGCTAGCATCGATGCTAACAATAGCTTGTTTTGATGCAGCTCTGTATTGTCCTGTCCAAGTTGTATAGTCTGTTTGAGTGCTGCTACTGTGTGTATTGAGGAATCCCTATTGCCCTTTTTTCTATACCTCCCATAATGCTTCTGTTTTCAGCCACTACAAATGGATGTTGTGATTGATTATCCTTTCTATGGCTACTCCCCCTCCCTCCCTCCCCCTCCCTCCCTCCCCTCCCCCTCCCTCCCCCTCCCTCCCCCTCCCTCCCCCTCCCTCCCCCTCCCTCCCCCTCCCTCCCCCTCCCTCCCCCTCCCTTCCCCTCCCTCCCCCTCCCTCTCCCTCCCTCCCCCTCCCTCCCCCTCCCCCTTAATTCTTCCTCCTTTTTTCAAAATGAAATAATTATTCAAAAGGTGAGCGGTCACACACCAATGAACTTTGGTACCTCCACGCAAGATTTCACCAGCCCTCCCTTATTCATTCATTTACACTCGCAGAGGTAACGGAGGTCAAGCTATGCCGGATTCTTGGAGCACCAAGGGTCAAGCACTGCGAGACCCTGGATAGAGAGACCAGCATTTCTAGAGCTTGTTGTAATTGGGGAATACAGGATAGGGGGTTAACCCAACATTGACCGACTTTCGTTTAAATAATTTACCATGGAGACATAGTTCTTTTGGAGACATTTTTAACATCCGGTAAAATCTCTGCTCATTTCCTGATCCTGTCTCCCCAAAGTATTTAAATGACAAAAGACCGTTTTTAAGATTGCCCAATGGTATTCCAGCAGGGTTTAAAAAACTGGAGAAGTTCTTGATTGCGAGTACTGATGGGTCTATTGGGATTCATAATACGTACACACTCAGAAAAGTCAGGGTCATTGTCGCTAAAAGCACTCTCATCTGAAAGTCAGGCACTGCCTGGTGAGAGTGGTTTTAGCGACAATGACGCTGACTTTTCTGAGTGTGTAGGGCCTGGGATTGTGGATGTGTTTTGTTATCGGTTGAACCTGAATCTTGGGACCTTTTACTTAAAGCGGCATAATGACTGAGAGTGTCCCATTGAAAAGTCTAGTACTGTTCTAGTCTACACTGATAATCCATAGATTGAAAGAGTTAGTCAGTACAGACTATCCTAGGTTGGTCATATGAGTGTTAGTCATAATGGCAAAGTTATATTCAAAAATGACCGAGGGTCAGTCAGTAGTGGCTAACCTAGGTTCATCATTGGTGTGTTTTATTTGTATACCACTAGTTGGGGCCACCTGTCATGACCACTCAGTGGCTCCCCCTGGAAATGAAAAGACTAAGGTGGGTTGGTCAGTACTGACCAACCTGACAATAATAACTTACCTTGGCTGGTTATATAGGGAGCCAAAAAAAGACAAACTAGGTTAGGTACTAGTGACTGAGAGGTTGGGTGTATAGGGAGCCTAGGAATATCAGTGTACTATGGGGTACTATGGGATATTGCTCCTTTTACCCTTTAAGCAAGGCATCATACCTTAATGTTTGATCATGTCCTTGGGCGGCATGATGCATGAATGCAGCCCTGGGGAGTGAATTGCCAATGATGCATTGTGCTGACTGTATAGCGTTAAGACACTGACAAATGGTTGGCATGATGCACTAATGCAAATTACTTGCCAGGGCTGCATTGGTGCATCATGACAAATGTAATCTTTTAGCGACAAGTTGTCCTTAACACTTTAAAGACGGCATGATGCATTAATTCATCCTGCCCTTAGTCGTTATGATGCTTGAATGCAGCCCTGGCGAGTAACTCACCAGGCCTGCATTCAAGCATCATGCCGATGTTATGAGTTTGAGACACTCCCGAGGGGTCATCATGATGCACCAATGCAGCACAGGTGAGTTACACACCAGGACTGCATTGGTGTATCATGGTGACAAAAGTTATCTTTTAGTGACATGCTGTCCTTAATGGAGTTAAACCATCCCTACACTGATATTCCTAGGCTCCCTATACGCCCAACCTCTCAGTCACTAGTGCCTAACCTAGTTAGTCATTTTTTGGCTCCCTATACGACCAAACTAAGTAAGTTATTATTGTCAGGTTGGTCAGTACTGACCAACCCACCTTAGTCTTTTTTTCCCAGGGGGAGCCACTGAGTGGTCATCACAGGTGGCACCAACTAGTGGTATACAAATACAACACACAAATGATGAACCTAGGTTAGCCACTACTGACTGACCCCTCGGTCATTTTTGAATATAACTTTGCCATTATGACTAACACTCATATGACCAACCTAGGATAGTCTGTACTGACTAACCCTTTCAATCTATGGATTTTCAGTGTAGATATCATTTTGGGTCAGTATTACACCTTCCTGTTGTTTGGCATGCGTCCGTTCCCTCTGGGCTCGGTCTGAATTTATTTTAGATAATACCCTGGCTGGTGAGCATCGAAGAAGTAGCAGGTAAAGGTCAACCCTTTGAAGACGGCATGTGTGATCAACAATTGTTGTCATGATAAACTAACATACTGCCAGCAAGTTTCTTGAGGACTGCATTGGCCCATCATGTCAATCTTACCGGAGTGTATAAATGGCGTAGGGTCGTGATGATGCTTGGATGCAACCCGGGCGAGTTAATCGCCAGGGCTGCATTTATGCATCACAATGAGAAAGGGCAAAGTGCATTAAAGCACTACGCTGTCCGTCAAGCATTTACAGTTAACAGCTTTAAATGTGTTTTACAAGGACATGACCTCCCTTGAGAGTGGAGGCATTCCCATCCTTCTTACAATAAAAAAGAGAATCCTGCGACTGGCTTTATTTCCTACGCTGTAAGGATAATAGTTTATGAATGGCGTAGGGTCGGGATGATGCTTGGATGCAGTCCCTGCGAGTTACTCGCCAGGGCTGTCTTCATTCATTACAATGAGGATATAGTGAAGTAGAGTACTACCCTTCTCTTCAAGCTTAAAGCTGGGCCATCAGGGAATAAGTTCAGCATTTTCCATACATGGACTAAAATAAGAGTTCCACCAGAGGGCAGCAGTGTTTGGATAGGGAACCATGAGCATCATCCAGCTACAACATATTCACCCTATCTTGTGCCTGTAAGAGCTGAGCTCCCAGCCCTTAAGGGCCCTCTTGTGAATGAAAACTGAACTATATCCAAAAGTGCATTTGGCCTCACTTCAACCATGACAGTCAAACTTTAAGTTAGCAGCTTTAAGTGTGTTTGTCAAGTACATGATCTCCCCCTGGGAGTGGAGGCATACTCATCCTTCTTATAACAAAAAATAACATCTCCTGGGACTAACTTTATTTCCTACGTTTTAAGGATAATCCTCATGGGTGGTTGTTCGTTCGTCCTAATGATGCACTAAAGCAGCAATGACCGGAAGCTAGATGCTGCTGCATAAGTGCATCATGCAGACTTTTAGGAGTGTATCAGTTGCATGGATGCAGCCCTTGTGGCGATTTACCCAATAGGACATGCATTTATACTGCTTTATACATTCTCACATTAGGACAACTAGAACCCTTATGTGTAGGGTCTGTACACTTGTTGCAAACATGGCCATCATCACCCACTTTCAGACCTTGGTTGCACACACTGAAATCCATAGGTTGAAAGGGTTAGTCAGTACAGACTAACCCAGGTTGGTCATATGAGTGTTAGTCACAATGGCAAATTTATATTCAAAAATGACCAAGGGGTCAGTCAGTAGTGGATAGCCTAGGTCCATCATTGGTGTGTTGTATTTGTATACCACTAGTTGGGGCCACCTGGGTTGACCACTCAGTGGCTCCCCCTGGAACTAAAAAGACTAAGGTGGGTTGGTCAGTAGTGACCAAGCTGACAATAATAACTAATCTAGGTTGGTCGTATAGGGAGCCAAAAAATGACTAACTAGGTCTTGCACTAGTGACTGAGAGGTTGGGGTATAGGGAGCCTTGGAATATCAGTGCAATAGGGTAGAGAGGTAGAACAGATGATCATGTATATTTCAGTAGAAATATGTTAAAGTTAGACATGTTATATATGGTTATGACCCTATGTAATGTCTCCATCAAATTCTTTCCATTATTTGGTATTGCTATGGCTGTGGAATGTAAATAGAGCAAAAGCGTTCTTTTTTAACTTCTTTTTAATGTAAATGGACATATGAAACCCTTATAAAGTGTTCATTGGCTCGCCAACACTAACTTTCACTACTAGGATGCCACATGTAAAGGTCGCTGACCTAAATATTAGCCTTTAAATAGGCTAAGATGCGACCCGTCTTTCGTTAAGCCATATGATAAAAATGTAAATTGTATTAAAAGTATGTTAATTCAGTCAATGAAGACAAATTCTAACACCTCTTTAATGGTAAATGCCACTTAAAGCTGTTTAATATCATTGTAACTTTTCTGGGACATAAACATGGCATTTGATGAACTTAAAGTAGCTTAAAGAGTGACTTAAAGTCATAAAAGATTTGCATAAATGCTGAGATTCATGCATTAAGTGGCCCACATAGAGGACATGAGGGGAAGTGCTTTGTTGCCTTTTAACCCTTTAAGGACCCATGTTGCTAAAGAGATGACGTTACATTTTGTCATCATGATGTACCAATGCAGTCCTGGCAAGTAAATCGGTGCCGCATATGTGCATCATGCCGACCCATCGGGAGTGTCTCAATCCCGTAGGGTCAGACTGATGCAGCCTTGAGTGCGGCACTGGCACTGACGAGTTACTCGCCAGGGCTGCATTCATGCATCATGACGACCAAGGGCATCATGCGTTACTGCATCATGCTGCCCTTAAAGGGTTAAGGTTTAACGTTAAATCTTCAGGACGGTTTTTGTTTACAGGATAATGAACTGGTCACTAGAGACGCTTTAGTTGGGGAAGATAATGACTCATGCTCCTGCTGATTGATCGGGGAAATCTGATATAAGTCCTATGGAGCAATCCAAATATCTCATGAGGATATAAAATACCAATTATTTGGAAATGATGCCGTCTGCAGAGGTTTGTTTGCTAGCTCATAGGGTAGGTCTTTTTATTATACATGGTATAACACATGGCTAAGACATGCTTTGATATAAAACACCTTGATATTGAGAATAATTTTCCTATTAATATGTGATTACATACAATGTTGTATAAACTGTAGACATTTATCATGCTGCAGAGAGAAAAACATTAGGATCAGGCTGGCCTTAGAGGAACACTTTACGCAGGTTTAATTCAGTAATGCGATGTAAATCACAGAATCTCAATGGCGTCTACTCGAGTGGAATATGATTAAAATGTTCCTGCAAGTATATTTAATCTATTTAAATTCAAACATTCACAAAGTGAAGGATATTCAGATTACAAGAGAATTAAAGAGAATCTCTTTCAAGGCCTGACCAGTATACACAGACTCTAAAAATAGAGCTTTGTCAGACTCTCTACATCTGAATATACTGGACTAACACTTGTTAAAATAGCTGACCCTGAAAAGTGTCAGAATCCAGCGTTTTGCGTTAAAATGCCGCTTTGTGCATTTACAACTGAAATAAACTGATTTCATTTGGCAGGTTCCGTCGGTGAATGGCTGCTTTCTGCTCGGCTCTTTCGACTGCATAGCTTCGGTTGGCAATGGCCGTCAAAGTAATACAGATTCAAATAAAGGCATCTTAATCCTGTAAGGACGGCATAATGCCTTGATGCACCATGCCATTGGTTGTTGTGATGCATGAATGCAGCCTTGGCAGGTATCTTGCCAAGGCTGCATTCAAGCATTATGCCGACCCTACCGGGTTGTCACACTACCGTAGGGTTGGCGAGTCAATCGCCGTGGCTGAATTGGTGCATTATGACAACAAATCTCATCTTTTAGCCATATCCGCCCTCAAAGGAAACTTGATGCTATGGGTAAGCTACGTTACTATAGTTCAAAGGGGGGGGCGGCAAAAAATCTTTCTGCGCCTTTAGCGAGTGGAGGCATGAAAGGTTCAACGTGCTCTAGAGGGGGGGGGGCGTAAAGAATTTCCAGAATTTCACCAACCCCCGCCCCTGTAATAAATTGACAGAGCTGCACGCTAGAGTGACCGAGTCAATGGTTATTTCACAAGTGGTGATTGGGCCGTATTGCATGCTGGCCGTAGGCCTAGTGCAATACGGCCCAAGCATCATGAGTGAAATAACTACTTAGGAGGTGACTTTTGAGTGACTCTCTGTATTTATTTCAGGGTATTTCTATCTAAAATAGATTTGCAGTCCATGTTTGCTTACTTCCACGATGTTTGTTTACTTCCGCGGTGTTTGTTTACTTCCGTCGGCCGCCATTTTGAATTTCCCGAGGGTCACGTGACCCTCCGGAGCATGAAATACGGCCAGAGCGTGCAATATGGCCGAGGGTTATTTCACGCTTCACTCGCATACGGCACTCCCATAGGATCAACCTTGACAGTCCATATTCACCATGAAATAAAGGAGCGCTCCCTCAGGCCATCAATGGGGGATATCTGATATTACTCCCACGGAGAAATCCAAACATCTCCTGAGGATAAAAAATACCAATTATTATGATAGAAGCAGACTGTAGAGATTCGTAAAGTAAACCAAGTGGGTAGTTGCCTTATTACAACAATATATAAGCCATATGCCTTGAGCGATCTGGACTTGTTGATGTAAAACAACCTGATATTGAGATTTTCCTGAATATTTGCATATGTGGCCCACATGAGATGAGTATAGGGATTATTCTGATTGCTTCATATGCGCGGCCATGTTCAAGATGGACGACATTTGTCGTCATGATGCACCAATGCAGCCCCGGCAAGTAACCCTTCGCCAACCCTTGGGGAGTATATCAACCCCATAGTGTCTGCATGATGCTTGAATGCAGCACTGGTGAGTTACTCTCTGTGTATGGCTACAAGAGCTGTATATGACATCACTGAATCGTGTGCACTGAAAATCCATAGGTTGAAAGGGTTAGTCAGTACAGACTAACCTAGGTTGGTCATATGAGTGTTAGTCACAATGGCAAAGTTATATTCAAAAATGACCGAGGGGTCAGTCAGTAGTGGCTAACCTAGGTTCATCATTGGTGTGTTGTATTTGTATACCACTAGTTGGTGCCAACTGTAAGATACTATGATGACCACTCAGTGGCTTCCCCTGGAAATTAAAAGACTAAGGTGTGTTGGTCAGTGGTGACCAACCTGACAACAATAACTAATCTAGGTTGGTTGTAAATAACTAACTAGGTTAGGCACTAGTGACTGAGAGATTGGTCGTATAGGGAACCTAGGAATATCAGTGTGGGCCGTTTCCTGAACGCCCGCCCACAAACCTAACCTTATTGTGGCTGACTTTAATTAAAACGGGAACCTTCCCTGGATGTACCTTATTTCATATTTCATCCAGGGTTCCATTATAGATGATAAGATGGCCACAATGTTCCTTTTTTGATCTTATTGAATAGTGGAATATGCTGACATGCAGATTTCTGTGTACTTGATCTGCTGTAAGGACAATTTAAGGATGACATGTCGCTAAATTATGACATTTCTCATCATGATACATCAATGCACCATGCCCATCCTTTGGGAGTATCTTTTAGACTTTTTTTGTGATATTATTTTGTTGTTGTTACAAAAACCTTGGTTGTTATAATGATTTTATTACTAATAAAGAGGCGGGGTATAACACCAGCTACGCTGAGGCTCCATCCTAACTCGCTTGGCAGAGTATATTTTCAGAAAATATCTCATCTATTTTATTCAATGTAAACAGAAATATACCGGTATCCCACACCATTGTATAAGCCTATATAAAACTCGAGGAACATTAATGTAAAGCGTTGATATTGAATTTTGTAAACCCTAATTGTTCATAAAAAAAATCAGCATGATGCTTGAATGCAATACTGGCGACCTATTTGTCAGTGCTGGATTCATGCATCATGACCACCAATGAATGGTATATAGCGTCGGTATGAGGCATCCTCTATGTACCTCACCTGCTATGCAAGGGGCTTCAAAATAAATCATCGTGCCACTAAAAGGCTGCATTTGTTGTCATGATGCACCAATGCAGTAACCACAAGTAACTCCGGGAGTGTATCAACCCTGTTGGATCAACATGGTGCATAAATGCAGTTATTGCAAGTCCGACATGATGCATGAATCAGGCCCTGGGAAGTAGGCATGCCAGGGTTATAATCATGCATCATGATGGCATAATGCATTATATCACTATTCTAACCTTAAGGGTCGACCCTTCCGGGGAGTAATAATGCTTTGTTCTGCAGTGACCTAGCCTCTGTTGTCAGCTGGATCCAAGGATGCAAGACAAGCGGGAAACTTCAATGCATCATGTTTACCGTATTGCGAAATGATACAACTAGGCTGTGCCCGCGAGTTACATGCTGACGATGCGTTGGCGCTTGTGCTGGCAAATGAACCTCGAGGCTGCATGTCGTCTTCAAAGTAACTGATGGGTCCCAGGTTGTGAAATTGATTTATTTTAGGCTGGGTATGCAGTTGAGCTGTGTGATCATCGTATTAGCTAGATGGCTAAAGGCATTAGGTACAGTCCATTGACTTTGATAGTTGAACAGACTATACCTTCTTCCCAGATATAAGATTAAATATTTTCAAACTAAAGGGAAACCCACTATATTTATATGCAAATATGCACTGACTATCACTATAAATTGTCAGGTGTCGGATAGGTAATTCCATAGCTTTATAGAAATGATTACCTTCGTAAGATATAAGGGACAAAGAAAGTTACATAATCCACTCAGAGATACAAGCATAGGGAGCTCTGCACAAGCTTTTAAAGCTACTATGTCAGCTAATTTGAGGTGATTTCTCCATTATATATAACTGCATGCAGTGCATGAAAAAGCTCTTATATATGATTCAGAATGATAAAACTACAATATACTGTTAAAAATATATATACTGGATTGAGACACTCCTTTAGGGTCGGCATGATGCATCAATGCAGTATTCACCCTTTTTGAAGCATAAGGCTTGGTTGATGAAAAGGATTTACAGAGAAAAGAAGCAGAGTCAAGAGGGAGTCCAGGCTGCCTCCAATATGACTCTCCTCTCTATGTGACTCCCCTAGGCGACTCCCAAGGAGTCACATTGACTCCATTAATTAGCCAGGGCTCCCCTAAATATGAGAGCCATTCTTTGTAAGCAGCCTGGACTCCCATTATACAGATTCTTTTCTCTATCTGTTGTTTTTTTCACCGGTGAAATCAACTTGTTTTGAACAAATAATAGGTGTGCCAATAACTTCCCGACACCCTGAATGTAATTGTGTCAGTCACACTAACACAGATATTGTGCCCTTTTTTTCAGTAATGTTTTCTGACAAAAAGGAGCCGCCAGAAATGTCTCATTTACTCAAAAGAAAATATCTCAATAACAGTTTGTTACCAAACTTCATTTCATCTGATGAGCTCGCTGCTTTGCTTTGTTTAAGGAGTTGGTGTGGATAATAATGATCCTAAAAAGAAGCAGCACTCATAATTGTCATTGAAGAATGTGAAACCTTTTAAGGGCCACATGATGCTTTAATGTGCTATGCCCGTGATCGTCATTATGTAGTAGTTATAGGACGAGGACCAAGCTGTATGTGAAATACAGTGAAGGGAGCCTTATACCCCTACAGCTTGGTACAAGGCATATAACCATTTTTTATACCACTAGCATGTGAAATGCTTTACTCTCCTTGCCCACTGCGGTATAGGTATGAATGCAGCCCTAGTGAGTTGACTTGGCAGGACTGCATTCATGTACTATGCCGATCCTTTGGGAATATACCATACCATAGGGTAGGTATAATGCTTGTTTGCATTCATGCATCATGGTGACAAAGAGTTCTGCATTAAAAGACTATGCTGTGCTTAACGATTAAAAAGATTATGAAGCTAAATCATGTAATTGTTATTGCTGTTGGATCAAAGGGTTTGGCTAGGACAATATAGAGTCGTTTTTTAAGGGTTGTTTTTTTAACAACAAGGCTAACCCAATGGGCACATAATGTTGAATCAACATTGATAAGTGGTTGTCATGGTTGATTCAATGTTGATGCAATGTTGATTCAACCTTGAACTGAATTTTGTGCCCACTGGGAAAGGTGTGTTTCAGGCAACCCGACCCTAGATTTATTTTAAATGGGCTGACCCTGGATTTTTGTGTTTTTTTTTATTGCATTTTATTTTAAAGAATAACGAGCTCTCATTGACCTCAGAAGCCTGAATAATAGATTGATTTCAGGAAATGGCTTTTTAGAGGAATATCCAACAACGTCTTGACATTCCTGGTTAAAGAAGGTATTAGTGAGTCATTCTGGTGAGTTGCAAGTCAATGTAGCGATACGCGACTCATTCCTGGTACTCTCAATGTAAAACAAAAAGATTCCACCCTAGCTACCCTACAAATTGGGACCATGTTGCCTGAAACACACCTTTTTCGCCGTATATGGTTATTAGATCTACCTTGAAATACAAGACAGTTCTGTCGTGCCTGGGAGAAGCACCGGAGAAGCTGTGTTTGGCCTACTAATCAAAATCTACAGTGCCCAGAACCGTGGCCACCGGTCGTCTGTTGTCTTCCTCGATCTGAGGAAGGCTTTCGACACAGTCGACGGCGTATACTTCTAAAGAAACTGTGGTCCTTCAACCTAGGTGATAGGTTCATGACCTGGCTGATGGAATATCTGACTGATCACAAGCAACAAACCAAGGCTAATGACACAACCTCAAGTAGTAAACCGGTTAGAAGAGGGGTACCACAGGGTTCAGTAATTGGCCCGCTGCTATTCATCGCCTACACCAACGATGTGTGTAATGTTATCCAACATGCCAAATTCTATCTAACCGCTGATGATTTGGCCCTTATAGTGTCGAGACGTGACGTTGCAAGAGTAAAGACATTAATGCAGGACGACCTGGATAGTGTGGGACAATGGTGCATGGACAATAAGCTGACTGTGAATGCTGCACAGAAGACACAGGTGTTATCAGGGATGTCATCAATACCCCCAAAATCAATACACCGACATTTCTTGAATTCCGATTATCGCATCGACAAAAGCATTATCCATACAGTTTTTCTGTCATAGTTTACCTCATAATTTACCTTTCTCGAACTGTAAATATTCCATCTAGAACTTGCTTTTTATTCTTTTTGAAAATGGTCACCTATTTTTGCCTAAAATATTGAAGTCAAAGAACCTCGGATTGTGTTCAAATTGACACATAATTAAGGAATATTTGATAACCCTGTGCCTATGTTCCAGACAGGACCCATTATATCCTTTAGCTAATTATATGGTGCACTAGAATAAAAAGATTGTGTTCCACCTCTTTGTCATAATTATCCTTGATAGAGGAAAAAAAGGTGGAATAATGGTCGCAAGAGATGCTCAGTTAATTCAGATAGTCAAGTTGAAATTTAAAGGTTTGATATATGTATATGGTGCATTAGAAAATGTTGGATTCAAGGGTCTGGCTAGGACAATATAGTGTTGTAATATGCTTTGCCCATGTAGACAGACATTATACTGGTTATATATGGTTATTGTTTTGAAATACAAAACATTGTGTCATATTTCACTGAGTAGCTAAATCAGCGGCATGATTAAGGGATATTTGATAACCCGAACTCATATTCCAGACAGGACCTATTAAATCCTCTGGCTAATTATATGGTGCACTAGAACAAAAAGAGGATCTTATTATTTCACCTGTAATTATCCTTGATCGATTGCATCAAAGGTAAAACTACGGTGACAAGAGATGAGGTCCTAAAATAATTAATTCATCATAATTATTACCTCGCTCTCCTTACATTTATGAGACATTTATTTATATCTATTACCGCACTACTCACATACGGGTCTTTTACATCCATTATATATGATAAGCATAGATGCTTAATTAATAATGAACTAGCTTTATTGCCTTTTGTCCTCATGATGTATAAATGCATTCCGGGTAACCCACCAGTACTTCAATGATGCACTCCTAAAAGATCGGCATGATGCACTAATGCAGCGTTGGCGAGTTACTAGCCAGCATTGCATTGTTGCATCATGTAGACAAATGGATATGAGGCCTTAAAGCTTGACCGTCATGGTTGAAGTGAGGCCAAAAGCACTTTTGGATATAGTTTTCATTCACAAGAGGGCTCTTAAGGGCTGGGAGCTCAGCTCTTACAGGCACAAGATAGGGTGAATTTGTTGTAGCTGGACAATGCTCATGGTCCCCTGTCCAAACACTTCTGCCCTCTGATGGAACTCTTATTTTAGTCCATGTATGGAAAATGCTGAACTTATTCCGTGACTGCCCAGCTTTAAAGGGTTGGTGAATTGTACTAGAAATTGGCCATCAGTACACTGCCTATATAAGGCTCCTTAGCAACGACTGTATTTGAGTGTAAGTAGCAAGGAGACGGGGAGTTGACATTTAGGGCCATTCTTTTCTATTCGTATCACTTACTCTTATGTTTCAACACCAACTAATGTATACTCTTATCTGTAACCTTATTATGATATATGTTCTACGATTCACTCGAATAGATATATATATATATTAATATATATGTAAAAAGGCAAATTTAAAAGGTATTGCGTGTACAAGCACACCTCATGTTCAGATCAAAAAGGTAGACTGATAAAGGATATAAGTTGACACATTGTCACAATACCAATGTGTTAGTCACCAAGGCTGCATTCATGCAGCATGATGAAAAAACTGAACTAGATTCAAGCCAAGAATTTCCACCACTTTAGATACAAGACGTTATCTAGTATCAAAGTGTCAGTGGCTCTTTAAGTACCGCATAATGCTTTAATGCATCATGCCATGTATCTTCATGATGCATGAATGCAGTGAGTAACTCACCAGTGCTGCATTCAAGCATCAAGCTGACCCTTTGGGAGTGTATCAACCATGCAATGTCAGCAGTGCATGAATGCAGCCCTGGCGAGTTACTTACCAGGGCTGCATTCATGCAACGTACAACATGCGTTAAAGCACCATGCCTGTCAGTGGCTCTTTTAGGATAGCATAGTGCTTTAATGCATCATGCCATCTATCTTCATGATGCATGAATGCAGCCAGTGTCTTGCCAGGGCTGCATTCAAGCTGAACTTTTGGGAGTGTATCAACCATATAGTGCCAGCATGATGCATTCATGCAGCCCTAGTAAGTTTCTCACCAGGGCTGCATTGATGCAACGTACAACCTGCGTCGAGGCACTATGCCTCCCTTAAAGGACTAACGACAGCTAGATTTTACTGCTGTAAGTAGTAGACCAACACAGGACGGTGGCAGCATGTCGTGTATGACGCGGGTGGAGGAGGAAGGTAAACAAAGGGTGCGGATTAATCTTGTACTCCTTAGAGATATGACGCCTGCCCCTCCACTCTCACCAGGCAGGCTGACGTCTTACCCTCTGACGGCCACATGCTGCTTCCATACACTTTAAGGACAGACTTTGATAGAATATGACTTTTGTCATCATGATACGCAAATGCAGCCGTGGTGAGTTACTCGCCGGTGCTGCATAGATGCATCATTCCGACCCTTCAGGAGTGTCTCAATACTGTAGGGTCATCATGATGTATGAATGCAGCACTGGCTAGTTACTCATCAGGGCTGCATTCATGCATCATGATGACCAAGGACATGATACATTAAGGCATGATGCCATCCTTACAGGATTAACCCTCTAAGGGCTGCATATATTTCTAACCCTTTAAGGGCAGCATGTCACTAAAAGGGCTTTAATGCGGTATGTAAATTTGTAACCCTCTAAGAGCCGCATAGTTCTTTGATATGGTATGCAGTCCAAGGCACCACACTATCTTTTCGCTCTCTTACATCAGCGTGCAATAACCCTGGGTCATATTGCATGCTGTGGCCGTATTGCACGCTCGAAGAGTCACATGACCTATGGGAAACTCAAAATGGCAATGGTGTGGAAGTAAACAAACAGTGTGGAAGTAAGCAAACATGGACTGGCTATCTATCTTACATCAAATAACCGTGAAATAAATACAGAGCGTAACTTTAAAGTGCCCTCTTCACTGATTACTGCACTCTGTATTGTACTCGGCCTACAGCCAGCGTGCAATACTGCCCCAGTACAGCTCATGCAGTTACCACTGACACAGACACTTTAGCGCGCAGCTCTGTTTGTTTCTGATAAGACCAAAAAAAAAAGGTTTGTTTCAGGTAACATGGGAAGAAACTTTAGGGTCGGTAGGTCGGATTTTTTTGATTTTTTTAAACTTTATCGTAAAGTGTAAAATTGGGAATATTTTTTCAAAATTGTTGAAACCTAAAATTTATCCCAAAAAGGTGTAAAAATATAAAAATGTCTTCAATATTGCATAAAAAAACGTAGGGTCGGCCCTGTTTAGATAGGGTCAGTCGGGTGACCTGAAACAAACCTCTTTTTATTTTGGCCTAATTATAGTGACTGACTCCCACAACAAATGCTTAACTATCTTTACATCTCACAAAGGAGCACTGTTGTCTTATTGCATAGAGCCTGAGGAACTCTGCCCTACTAAAGGGAAAGTGTCCACCTAGAAAGTGGATAACAATGGGTATTGAGATGGCAAAGTGTCTGTTGGTGGGAGAATGGAGTCGTGTAACTAGATGGTGAGCGGGTAGCTTATCAGGTAAAACAGAGGGGGCGGGCGCTGGCCAAAGTTTTCAACGACATTGAAATCCAACATTGTCATTAGGTCATGCAAACTTTTGTTCCTAATCTATTTGATCATTTTGATGGTGAGACTGCGTGGGACATGGCCTAAGCCCCCACAAGTAGTAGGCATTTGCTGTATTTTTGTGTTTAAAAAAAATTTGAAGCCATTTAATAAAGGAAAGGCAACTTTTTCTCATCCCATTCAATACTGCTGCATAGTATTCAATGGGAGGCATTGAATATTACTTCCAGTATTTAAGCATAGGCAATTTTGTATTTCAAAAAATATATCTTAATTATGTCCTCCCATTCAGATATAGATCTATAGTTAACAATAGCCCCTTGTAGGCTTATAGGATTAACGGCCTTCTTTAATCAATTTAAAGCTACTCCCTTTTTTTCTGGATTAAAGGTGCCTAAAGTTTCCTTTGTGTCCGTAATCAAGTGTTCTTGTAGCTGCCCAATTGTAAGCAGTTTTCAGCGAAAACGCCGTATTTCCTAAGTCTAAAATTCATAGAAAAGGGAGCGCTTTTAATAAGCCTGGAAATGGAGGCATAGCATGAACCGTATGATTCAAGCAAGTTTTTGCAAAAACTTAAGTTGATGAATGACCTTTAAGCAGCTAGAAACAACTTTAGGCAATTTACATGTTTTCCTGGATTAAAACTACTTAAAGGGGATTAAAGAAGGCCATTACTCAACTTTAAGTCTTTTTTTATTTTCCTTAAGTCAGATTGTTCAGGCAGGTGGACTCTAAGGTGCCCCAGTGTCAGTGGTTTTCAGAAAAAAAAACGGTAGTTTTCAGTGGAAAGGGAAGTATTTTTAATAAGGCTGTACAATTTGTACCAGTAGCATGGAGACAGGACACCCCCCCCCCTTCCCCACTCCCGAGCATCATGAACACCAGGGATAGCTCTCCCAGGTGCGAGGACAAACATTTCGAGCGTTATCTTAATTATATTATTAAGATCATCTTACTTGAATTCCAATCCTATCTTAAACTATCTTAATCCCATCTTAAGACCTATCTTAGACTATCTTAAAAGTATTACTATTACTATCTAGTATGTAATGGGGGGCTCTGCCCCCCAACCCCCGTCTTAATTATTTTTCTTCAATTTCAATCCTATCTTGAACTATCTTAATCCCATCTTAAGACTTAAGACTTAGACTATCTTAAAATTATTACTGCCCGATTTTAAGATACTGGGTTAAGATTTAAGATATAAGCTTAAGATAACTCTCTATAGAAACGTTTGTCCTCGCACCTGGGAGAGCTATCCCGTATTTGTACGCCTCATGGCTGTGACTGATTGGCCCCGTCCAATTGTAGAATCGTCACAGAGCCTCGTGTTGGACACGTTATATGTCCTGGGGTGTAGATGGGGGTGCGTGGGTGGAACATGTGCTAATTGTATCCCCGGCTAGGGTTCCTGTCTCTAATAACCACCATTAGAGCCTCTGTACATGCAGACTTAAGCATGCTACTTAGTCCTTTAAGGATGGGGAACTTTCTTAACCCTTAAAGAAATGACATTTATTGTCATGATACATCAATGCAGCCCCGGTAAGTTAATTGCTGGGGCTGCATTGGTGTATTATGCCAACCCTACAGGAGTGTCTCAACCTTGTAGATTCTGCACAATGCTTGAATGCAGCTCTGGTGAGTTACTCGCCAGGGCTGCATTCAAGTATCATGTGAGCATCTTTGACTGGCTTGATAGAAAACGACATCCGTCGCATCAAAGTGAAAGGACGCCCACTATCCTATTGTTCACCACCCTTCTATGATATGCGGTCTAAGGCGGATTAGAACTTCGAGTCTTATTTCGCTGAGACGACGTACAAAGCCTTCACAACCCCCCGCACTGCACTCTGCATGGAGTAAGCTACTGTAACAACCAGGGAGGTCTGAAATACACTAATAGGGACTACCTTAAAACCTCGCGTATAAGCCGCAGCTAGTACACTGAAAATCCATAGATTGAAAGGGTTAGTCAGTACAGACTATCCTAGGTTAGTCATATGAGTGTTGGTCATAATGGCAAAGTTATATTCAAAAATGACCGAGGGGTCAGTCAGTAGTGGCTAATCTAGGTTCATCATTTGTGTGTTGTATTTGTATACCACTAGTTGGGGCCACCTGTCATGACCACTCAGTGGCTCCCCCTGATAACTTACTTAGTTTGGTCGTATAGGGAGCCAAAAAATGATTAACTAGGTTAGGCACTAGTGACTGAGAGGTTGGGCGTATTGGGAGCCTAGGAATATCCGTGTACGCAAATCAGATCGCTGGTGTGGCTTATAGGATTGGCACAGACTCTAGGGGCGGCATATATGCGAGTTTTTGCTCCTATAGTACAGTACTAAAGTCACCATAACCAGATTGCGGGTGCGGCTTATAGGATCGGCCAAAAGTCGGGGTGCGGCTTATACGCGAGTTAGGCTTATATGCGAGGTTTTACGGTAATCATTATTTTCCTATAGACAGTCCTGTACTGTCTAACCCTTAAGGCATGATACCTTAATGCATCATATCCTTATATCCATGAATGCACCCCTGGCGAGTTACTCGCCAGGGATCCATCCAAGCATCATGCCGACCCTACGGGGTTGAGACACTCCTCCAGGATCGGCATGATGCACCAATGTAGCACTGGTGAGTTACTGGCTGCATTAGTGCATCATGACGACAAATGTCATCTTTTAATGACATCTGTCCCTAATGCGTACAGAGCATAATCAGGGAATGCTCCTTTTTCATCAATGAGGGGTGGGGAGGGAATTTTGACCCCTTGACTGGGGTAAAAGGTTTCAACCCCACTTATGTCAAAAACGTTTCACCTGCTTTGATCAAAGCAGCCAGCATGTTTCTATGCTTCAAAAGGTGAATATGCGCCTGATTTTTAGCCCGCCGAGGCTGTAGGCCAAATCTTTCCAGGCTCCCGTAGGGATGGGATGAATAGATGTCACCCGCCCCCCCCCCCCCTGTTGCTAAATATGAACATTCCCTTATATAATCTTGCTGTTACATACAAATATGACGTCTGTACAGGTGCACAGAACCCCTGCAGGACGTCACAGCGTGGAAAGGTGAGAGCTCTCTTTGTTCTAATGAAGGAGAATCCAGCACGAAAATCCACTCCCCCCCCTACAGGTGCAGACCATAGTTTCTTAGGCCAAAAAAAAAGGAAAAGAGATGTTTCAGGCAACATGGTCGAAATAAATTTTTTTTTTTTTTTAATGTTGAAGGTACCTGGAATGAGTTGCAAATGGCCACATTGACTTGCGGGTCATGAGGACGATTCTTACACCGTAAGAAGTTACTGTATTTAAACAGCACAATTTACAGCACAATTTACAGCACATTTTGCTGTAGTTGGTATTACAGCACTATTTGCTGTATAATTACAGCATTATGTACTGTAAATAGGGTCTCCGGTAATGTTGCTGTACATTTACAGTACATTGTGCTGTAGATTTCCACCGCTAGGTGGCAGCAGTAGACCATTTCTGTATTAATTATTCCACCCAACCCTTTCCTGAGTCAAATAAAGCCTCACAAACTCTCAAGACATTGTAGAATAAGAATGGATGAATAATACAAAAAAATAATACAAAAAAACAGCAAAAGTATAGAAGAGACACCACATTGGTGGGAAAAGTTAAATGCTTAAGTGCCCGGACTGGGGGAAAGCTGGTATCACATACAGTTCAGCTGTATTGAAGCAGGATTAAACCATTACATTGGGTAGTGTGTATTATCCTAGCTGAGATTGAACTATTATGCAGGAAAGTACTCTCCATGCATGCATATTAATTGATATAAATTGATGAGAACAACAATATGAAACCTACAGTAGAAGTTGCTGTAACTTTACAGCACCCAGTTGATGTACATGTACGGCAAAATCTACTGGGACAAAAGTTGTCAGCAACTTTTGCTGTAGATGTACAGTAGAAGTTGCTGTTAATTTACAGTAGAAGTTGCTGTAAATTTACAGTAGAAGTTGCTGTAAATTTACAGCAAGTCAGTTGCTGTACACCTACAGCAAAATCTACTGCCAGCAACTTTTGCTGTAGGTGTACAGTACTTACTTCTTACAGTGTACAGTAACTAGGAATATCATGAAAAGCAATTTCTTAAGGTCAGACAACTAATTAGTTCTTCCTGACCAAAAAATGCAAAAATTTCCGAAAGACATGAATATTTTGCCAAATTAAAGAAGAGAAAAAATCTTCAAAATCGGGATAAAATGCTATGTTCGGCCCATTTTGGAATCTAGCATCGGGTTGCCTGAAACATACCTTTTATCTCATTTTGGCCTTAACATGAATGAGGCCTTAGTATACTCCCATAGTATACTGTGAATTGTTGCGTAGAAGCCATGGCAGGTAGACGCGTCAGATCGCCAGGGCCACTTATGTGATAGGCCCAGAGGAGAGGTGTGGCTTGTATACGTACAATGGTACAGTACCAAAGTGACCGTAACCAGATCTCCAGTGTGGCGTAGAGAATCCGCCAGGAGTCCGGTTACGGCTTCCCAGTAAACACCTTACACAAGGTATATATAACGTCTCTCTACGGAACCTTATAATGCTCTATCTATATCAAGACTTTCCGGTTGTAAGACTTCACTTGTATAAAACTAGGGTCAGAGTCACTCAAAACGTTTGTCTGCGCACTTGCATGAGCTAGCTCGTTTGTGCGTAAATACACAATATTCGCAAATACTACTCCTCTTTCCCTGGCTTTTGTATAGTGAGGAGAGGAAATGTGAAGGAAAGGAAACCAACTTCAAATGACCAAGAACTTTCTCAGGAATAATCCTTTGGGACGGCTGTCATGATCACATTGAACACGCTAACCAAATCAGGACAGCATGATGCCATCATGCATCATACCCTAAGTCATCATGATGCATGAATGCAGCCCTGGTGAGTAACTCACCAGGGCTGCATTCAAGTATCATACCTACCCTACAGTTGAAGCACTCCCGAAGGGTCTAGCTGCATCATGCACCAATGTAGCATGGGCGAGTTACTCGCCAGGGTTGCATTGGTGCATCATGAATGCCTTGATGCATCATACCCTTGGTCGTCATGTTGCATGAATTGAGCCCTGGTGAGTAACTCGTCAGTGCTGCATTTAACCATCATGCCGACCCTACGGGGTTGAGACACTCCCAAAGGGTCGGCATGAGGCACCAATGCAGCACCGGCCAGTTACTCGCCGAAGCTGCACTGGTGCATCATGATAACAAATGTCATCTTTTAGCGAAATGCAGCCCTTAAAGGGTTAAAGCAGCATCGCAGGATGAATTTTACATTTCATGATGGCAGATATTTAAATGAGCTTCCAACCAACGGCCCGGCCACTCGGGACATTATATCAACCTTGGCGTCACATTGAATATAATAGATGTCCAATTTTAGAAGCAACTGAATTGAAGCTAGGACTTCTAGGTAGTGATAAATAAGATAGATAGGGACAAATATTAAAAAAAAGGGTGTGTTTCAGGTTATCCGACTCCAAAAAAGGGCCGATCCGCGAAATTTTTATCCAATTTTGAAGATATATTTGTATTTCAAGTAATTTTGAGGCTACTTCAGAGTCAATTTGAGAGTTCATTAGTCCAAGCTGTTGTTGGCAAGTCGGTGCTGAAGTTTGTGAGTCAATTTTTGGCTACTTTTCAGGCCAAAGTATGAAAATGAAATAGAATAAATAAAACAAAAAATCAGACCTACCCTACCTAGATTTTCAGACTAGCCTATGTAATCTGACACACACATTTCATTTTTTCTGGCCTAGGCCTTAGTCTAAGCTCTCTTCCAACTCCAGTTTCTAGTTTTAAAAAGGAACATTAATACCACAAAGAGTGTATCAAGCAATATGTAATTGGTTAATGTGAGCATGTATAAAATTATCCTGTACTTATTCGTTGGGTGTTTTAACTGAATTTGCATCTTTAAAACAGAGCTAAGATAAATAGTGTCAAAAGGGGCTCCAGACCAATAAACTTGACATCACTTGACTGAAACCAAACATGATAGCTGTGTAGTATTAATTTCTTGGAAACAGTCAAAATAGATAGATGACCAAAATAGATGATATCTAAGACTCAGGTGTTAAAACTCAGGTGTGAAGGTGTAACATAATCTATACCTTTATATAGATGCAGCTCTATATTTAAAATACGCATCGAAAACATTGCCATATTAAAGTAAGGTAAGGGAGTGGTCATTTTTTAACAACAGGGGGGTTGGTGGATTTGGGGGGGGACCAAAAAAATTTGGACCCCTTGAAGGGGGGACCAAAATAATTTGGACCCCTCTTGAGGGGGGGGGACCAAAAAAATTGCACCCCTTTTCAGCAAAAAAGCCCGCACGTTACTGTAGCTCAAAGGGGTCGGCCGTGCTCAATTTCAACCTGCCTGGAGGGGGGGACCAAAAAATTTTCAACCCCTCCCATGGGGGGCGACCGAAAATTTTTCGACCCACTCGCGCGAAAATCCGCCAACCCCCCCTTGTTGTTAAAAAATGACCACTCCCTAAGTATATCCTATGAGTGGGATTTAAATGCTCTACCTAGTGGCCAAGGGCCTGTACTGAAGGTTCTCAACTTAGCACAGGTGGTGCTGCTATCAACGGCCAGGTGCCCTATAAGCCTGGCCTGCACGAGTACAAGCCTGGGGAAAGGTCCCTTAGTGTTATATAAGTCGTGCCCTGAAAAATCAGATTTTCATAATTCGACTTCTACATGGGTTATTAGCATAATTCCTTCACCCTCAACTATTGGAATATTAGGATAAATGTGTGAGAATAGGAGATATTTTAATAATAATCATTTTGATAGGTATGAGAAGGTGCCAGAGTGTTCCTCAGGTATATATAGTCAATTTGGAATCGAATACACTAATGTCCTTCTGTGGTACATATGTAAGGTAATATGGAAAGCTAAGTGTCTAGAAATATGTATGGGACCCCCATTGGCCCTGTAAACCTTTTACTTTGTCTGTTCACCCCCAATCAAAACATAGATCTTTCACCAGCCAAGTATGGTAATACTCGACTGGTCTGCTAGCTAGTATGTGGTAGATATGATACAAGTCACTTTCTGTATAAGTTTTATAAGCCAAGGACAGGATAATTAATTACCCGTATTCAAGGCTTAGAACCCAAATACAGCTAGTCACGCATATCATGTCTGACTTACACTCACAGTAGGAGAGTGTGCTTAATGGACCGCATCAGCATAGAGCAATGCACCTAACATACAGTCAGGCCATTTTGTTCTCTCAGCCAATTGTGGTGTAAATACATAAAGCCCAAAATCCACGGCGGCAGGATCCTGCGTTAAAATGGTATTGCCCCTCTGCCGCCGTATTTTCGCCGCTAATTCGCCCTGCCGCGCGAATTTTGCCCCTGTAACACCGTGGACTTAGGCGGAAGAGGCACGAAAAAAGCGCGAAATACCGGCGGCAGAGGGCCGATACCTTTTTAATGCAGGATTCTGCCGCCGTGGATTTTGGGCTTAAAGCTCACCCCATGCATAAGCCAGCCGCGTATATCGACCTGGTCAATTGATCACTTAGTACATGTGTAAGTCAGGGCTTATATATGGTATGTCTGGGCCTAGGTATGTGTGTCAATACATAGCAATAGTTTGGGTGAGTGCTAACAAATAGGCACTCCGACAGAATGTCGCTTTCTACGTCACTCAGCCGCGACGCAGAGAATAGTAATAACAGTAATTTGGTAATCAACTTCTCCCAAAGACAGGCCGGCAGAAAACTACACTGATATTCCTAGGCTCCCTATACGACCAATCTCTCAGTCATTAGTGTCTAACCTAGTTAGTCATTTTTATGGCTCCCTATACGACCAACCTAGGTAAGTTTTTATTGTCAGGTTGGTCAGTACTGACTAACCCACCTTAGTCTTTTAATTTCCAGGGGGAGCCACTGAGTGGTTATCACAGGTGGCACCAACAATGTAGGTGTACAAATACAACACACCAATGATAAACGTAGGTTAGCCACTACGGACTGACCCCTCGGTCATTTTTGAATATAACTTTGCCTTTGGGACTAACACTCATATGACCAATCTAGGATAGTCTGTAGTGACTAATCCTTTCAAACTATGAATTATCAGTGTAGAGCCATTTGGGTACTACCCTGACCATACACCCAGAAAGATGTGAGCATTATCTGGACCTGGCTATGTCGCCAAAGCGCTCTCCTACAAGCTCCAAGCACTTTGCTGATGGTTTAGCAATGCTAGAGGTGGGCGTTGGGCTTTAGAGGTGGGCGATGGTTGGACCCTAAGAAGTTAAAGGCCTGTACTGTAAAAAGTTGGTTGCCATTTTTGTAGCTGTTCTGTACATTCTACTGTATGTGTACAGTGTTTTGTGGGTAAACAGTAGAATCTACTGTAAACATACAGTAGATTTTACTGTAAATCGATTCTACAGTGGATTCTAATGTAGATCTACAGTAGATTCTACTGTGTACCTACACTAACTATTTACAGTGTACCTTTGATTGCAGCCTGGAGAGAGAGATCCACTAGAGTGGTCACTACCAGAGACAACCCACATGCCCACGTTTAGCCTTCCTATGTCAATATAGGTGAATGATGTCAGATAATGAGAGATGTGAAAAGGGTCATCCAACTCTCCGAAAAACTGTTTTAAGCAAAATGTCTGAGTACCTCTGAAATAAAAACTATAAAGCCAAAAGGTAGAACCACACTGTCAATAGTATTTGTAGGTATACAGCAAAGTCTGCTGTAGTTTTACAGCATCTGCTGTATTGTTACAGCACATTCTACTGTGCACCCACAACACATTGTACGCCTACACTGAAAACCCAGAGGAAGGTTCATAGTCATTATGACGACCTAGGCTGTCATAATGACTAATGGAAAGTGCTCTGCAGAATGGTGTATGAATATAGTCTCTAATTAGTTCACCTCCTAATGAGGAGCATCCCTTTCACATATTTGGTTTACTCTTGATTGGACTAAGTAGCTTCACTTGTTTTAACTAAGTTGTGTATGGGTGAGAATGATAGCCTTGAAGGTAAAGAGACTTCTCTGCTCTCTGTCACCAGTTTATATCTCATGATAGAAAATTTACTTCAGTTAATTTACCCTGGGTGGCGGCCCGCGACAGGGAATGTTCCATGTCCAACACCCAGATGTACCCTAGGTTGTCTAGAAGTGTCATCTAAGTGTGAGCAAAACGGCTTTAATCAAAATGCCTTGGTACTTCTGGAGGCTCTTTCAGAACGGATTCGTCAGTCGTGAGAATAAAAAGTCCACTATAAACCCTACAGGAGAAGAATCCCACAAACTCGTGAGCCGTCGTGACTTGTTCTAAAAGAGCACCCTGAAATAGAAACTACATAACCAAAAGGGTAGAATCAAAGAGAATCAAACCCTCAAAGAGAGAAAAGCCTACCTTTGATTGCCGCCTGTAGGGAGAGGTCCACTAGAGTGGTCACTACCAGTAGGCAGGGGAGTAGCTCACTGGTGATGTGCATCCTGCTGTGGTATATGCTCAGTGCCGAGCGACTCGCGAGTAACTCGCCGTGACTAAGTAGTACTCAGAAATAGGTGCTTTAGTAGTAGTAATAGTAGTAGTAGTAGTAGTAGTAGTAGTAGTAGTAGTGTCAGTACTTAGTGTAGCCTCAGTAGTAGAAGTAGTAGTATTGAGTATCTGTATAAGGACTATAAGGAGTCTGCTGCTGCTTCTGCTGTTGTTGTATCACCTGCTCACACCATCCACCAGCGGCCCACTGAGCTGCTCCCCTCCCCGTGAGTAGCTCCTAGTCAGCTTCCTCCCACGCCGCCAACACAGCAGCTGCAGCGCCATGTGGGACGCAGGGGAACTACTTGCCCAGGCAGGTGTTAGCTAGACTGGCCCAGCCTCACCCTGGAATGGGGGTGCAGAGGGGTCCCCCCCCCCTCAGATCGGAAAGTCGCCGAGATTAAAGGCCTCAAGTCACAAAGTCGCTTTTTTAGTCCATTTTTTTTGCTATAGACATATTTTTCCAAAAGTCGCCAGGTCGCTTAAATTAATGTACCAGGTCGCCAGGTCGCCAGGTCGCCAGGTCGCCTGGAAAACAGCCCGGGTCGCCAGGTCGCTTTTTACCCCTCTGGAGCCACTAGAATAGGAACGCCACTGGGAGTGGCTAGGGGAGGTAGTCCAGCCTAGGTGTTAGCGAAAAGGGCTAAGGGAGTATTCATTTATTATTTATAGGGGGTTCAATATTCTGCAACCCCCCCCCCGCCCCCTTTTAAACTAGAGTATGGCTTTTTGGCCAAAGAGGGGCTTTTTTAAATGCCCCGCCCGTTAAGAGGGGTTGAACTCTTTTACACCCCCCCCCCTTGAAACAAGTAAATGAATAATAAAGAGGCAAAAAGGTTGTCAGAGGTCCAGCCGCACATATGTAATAATCGTTCAAGGACCCCATTTCAGAAGTGTCTAAACCTTGTAGGGTTGGCATGATGCTTGAATGCAGCCATGTGGCTATACATGGGTTAAGATTCTACACTTTCGACACGCCGACACAGAATTTTTTAAATCTGACACGGGCGACACGGCCCTTTTAAAATTCGACGGACACAGAAAAATAGAGTAAAATTAATAGAATAAAAAGTGACACGGCGACACGGCATTGTCCCTTAATATTGACACGGCGACACGGTCAGATATTTGGACACCCATGTATAGTCACAGCCAAGGCGAGTTACTCACAAGGGATGCATTTATGGCTGTGTCTCACGACCTTGGGACAATGTTTTTGTCTCTGACCGGGTGCCGTCTCTGACCAGGTGCCGTCTCTGACCAGGTGCCGTCTCTGACCAGGTGCCGTCTCTGACCAGGTGTCAGAAAAAGGTGTTTTAAAAAGAATTGTACTCATATATATAAGGATTTAGAAAAGCGTTATGGCGGTTGTTACATAATCATAATTATAGTTATAATTAGCCTCCTGCTATTGGTATTTTGACCATATCAAGCCAAGCCGGTCAGAGACGGCACCCGGTCAGAGACGGCACCCAGTCAGAGACGGCACCCGGTCAGAGACAAAAACATTGTCCCAAGGTCGTGAGACACAGCCTTATGCATTATGACGAAAAAGGGTATGATGTATTAAGGCATTATGTCATCATCAAAGGGTTAAGAACCATGTAGCAATGTGCTATGGTTTTTGTCTCAATGCTGCCTCAATGCATTCATGCATCATGCCGACCATAGGGACAAGATGCTCGCCAGTAAACTGAAGAGTGGAATCACCAGCTGTAATCATATAAGTTAAAGGCCTACAGTGCACTATAAGTATGTAATGTTGCATTACTGTTGATCTCAAATTGGTACACTGTAAATAGTTAGTGAAGGGACACAGTAGAATCTACTGTAGATCTACAGTAGAACCTACTGTAGCATGGGTCTACAGTAGAATATCCAGGGGCGTGGCAAGCAGTTTCAAAGTAGGGGAGACTAAGGGGTGTTTTGACCTTTTTGACCCCTTTTTACTTGACCTTTTTGGTTTGACCTTTTTTGGGGTTGGTCAAAAG
This sequence comes from Harmothoe impar, assembly GCA_947462335.1. Lineage (NCBI taxonomy): Eukaryota > Metazoa > Annelida > Polychaeta > Phyllodocida > Polynoidae > Harmothoe > Harmothoe impar. The sequence continues at coordinate 8,637,831 of OX381705.1, read as the reverse complement.
GGGGAACATGTCCCCCCCGGTCCCTCTAGTTGCCACGCCCCTGTTAAATATTTTGAAGATTTATAGTAGATTCTACTGTATACCTACAATGAACTGTACACCTACAGTACAATCTACTGTGCACCTACAAAAATGGCAACTAACCTTTAACAAGGTATGCATATTACACATACAAACCGAACACAGAGTATAACTGAGTCATGGATATGCGTCAGAAGTTGCACTTATAATTGTTATTACTATACCCATGTTCACATCTACTAAAGCCGCTCAAAAAAGGTGTTTCTCATCATCGCGCACATTATGTAAATCGTGATATGGGAAAACTATTCTTTTTAAAATTATATTTTAGATTTATAAAGAAAAATCCATTGAAAAGTGGACAAACATAGGCATACATGTATTTGGTATCAAATTAAACTGTACACTGTCAGTAATACATATACACAGAGAAAATTATGAGAGTCATAGTAACTCCCTTGTCAGGGTTAAACTGGGTTTGACTCTTTTACAAGATCATTTGACTCTCCTAATGTAAGGTGTCAATCCCTATTTGACTCTTTTATCACTATTGACTCCCTTGCACTGCAGAGTTAAGTTGGGTTTAACTCTGTCAGTAGCAGAGTCAAACTCACATTAACTCTTCACAAGAGTCAAAGTGAGTTTGACTCTTATGTGTTTATTTTGTGATTACCACCAGGTGGTGACACCTGGAAAATAGCTGGGTGTTTACACTAGATGGCAGCAGTATATATTAAAGAGAGAATTCCCTCCAATGTAGGATACACTTTTCTTAACTGCAATTAAGGAAAATGTGTCAATTAGTTGATGAATGTATAAGAAGGAAGATATTTCAATGTAGTTTCATAATATATAGAAGTTTCCCTTTGAATGTGTAAATTAAGATAGAAAATGAAATTCATAACTGGAGACACCTTACTTGCAGTTTTAGATTAACTATAAGCATGAAACAACACTTCCTGAAGGTATCAACTAATCACTGGATGGCAAAGATGACAGACTTAAAATGACCACTTGGACCAGTCTCATCTTGGCTAACTTGATGAATATTGCTTTCTACCTTTCATTATTCATAACTTGAGAGGTTTTCTTGGTATCCCAACATAATCCTTACTTCTACTCTTCCAGAGGGGAGAGTCAATGATGGTTCAACTCTCCACTTTTAAGGAGTCGACCCTACTTTGACTCTGATTTAAAGGGTGTCAAACATGTTTTGACTCCTTGCACAGCAGAGTCGAATATGCTTTAACTCCATTCAAGAAGAGAGTCAAATACAGTTTGACTCTCCTGCCTATCAAAGAGAGTCAAAAAGAGAGTCATTCTGGTGATAGAGTTTTGACTCTGCTAAAAGAGTTAAGTTGACTCTGATAATTTTCTCTGTGTAGCTAAGAGCAGACAACTTTCGCGGATCAATAAACTCTTAACTACCAAAATACGAAAATTGCATGCAAAAACTCTTAATTTCCCTATAATATATTTCAGCTTCAAATAATTTAGGAGAAATGAAAAAAAAAATAACACGCCTTGTCACATCCTCACTGCCGGGTGATGAGAAACAACTTTTTCGTGTGGCCTAACATCTACTAACCAATATGGTAAGTGCATGGATGTGTCCGACTGTCCAAATGTCCGTCATATCTCATATAAGACAATTAGGTTCCTATTCACATGTATGTGTAGGTTATAGTATGCGTTATGTGACCAGAACTAACTTTATAACCGGCAGAGTCGTGCATGCTTGACCTAATCATACACTATAAAAAGTTGGTTGCCATTTGTGTAGGTGTACAGTAGATCCTACTCTATGTGTATTCTTTGACTGGTTGCCAATGCATCTTTGACTGGGTGCCATCTTTGACCGGCTTGTTAGAAAATAGTTTATTTAGGGAAGATGGGCAACTAATAACTAATATGAAGTGTTAAAGATCCATTAACATTTTCGACCCACTTTAATCTTCATCTGCCCTAAATAAACCATTTTCTATCAAGCCGGTCAAAGATGGCACCTAGTCAAAGATGGCACCCAGTTAGAGATGGCACCCAGTCAAAGACGTTCACATTAGCCAGATCTCGTGAGACACAGATGAATCTAGTGTAAATCTACAGTAGATTCTACTGTAGATCTACAGTAGATTCTACTGTGTAACTACACTAACTATTTACAGTATAGACCATACACTATGCAGAACATATATTTTTAAGTCCCTCATAGGTGGAGAGATATCAACATCCTGGAGAAGTTTTGAGGAGTGTATCAACCTCATTAGCATGATGCATGAATGGCTATTTACACACAGAAAAGTAACGGAGTCAACTGTGTCTCCCACATGGCTCTGGTAAAAATGGAGTGTCAAACAGCTATTGATTCTGATTATTCTGTCTATTCGGGTTGACACTCAAGTTGACCCTTCATATAAATATTATAAGCAGAGTCGTTAGCTTTTTGACTCGCTATTTTACCAAAGCCACGTGGGACACACAATTGACTCCTTTACTTTTCTGTGTGTACTCGCTGGGTTTTGTAACGTTATATCAACGACATGACAATGGTTGTCCGGCTCATTGTGAAGTCAATTCACAGTCACAGACGTCATATATAATTATATAAGATAATTAATTAGAATTTTGTCACACTCACGTATTCTACCTGAGAATGTATTGGTTATAATTGTTTATCATGTTTGAACCTAGTGTTGTGAAATGCTATGCACATACACAATTATATACAAGTTTTATCTATCCATGTTCAACAGTAGTAGGAGCTAGCAGTGACGTCACGGCGTCACGGCGGGAAGGTTGGTTTCTACCCCCTAGGGATCAATACCAGTACTAAAGTCAGGTCTTGATAGACCGCCCCTTGTGGTTGCAGGCAAAATAATAGCAGATATCAAATCAGGCGGACTATCGAATCATATTTGTATACTAATGTATTAAAGGTGTACCAGAAAAAGCATGGCGGGTCCTGTGTATGCACTGATATTCCTAGGCTCCCTATACGCCCAACCTCTCAGTCACTAGTGCCTAACCTAGTTAGTCATTTTTTGGATCCCTATACGACCAACCTAGATTCATTATTATTGTCAGGTTGGTCACTACTGACCAACCCACCTTAGTCTTTTTAGTTCCAGGGGGAGCCACTGAGTGGTCATCACAGGTGGCCCCAACTAGTGGAATACAAATACAGCACACCAATGATGGACCTAGGTTAGCCACTACTGACTGACCCCTTGGTCATTTTTGAATATAACTTTGCCATTGTGACTAACACTCATATGACCAACCTGGGTTAGTCTGTACTGACTAACCCTTTCAACCTATGGATTTTCAGTGTGTCAGACTATCAAGGGACGGACTATCAAGACCTGACTGTAACTAGTTAGTCCTCACCAATTCTATAATTCTTGGTGCCACTTTAGAATGGGCTTCCTGGTATCTTTTCAAAGAGTATGCTACTATAAAGATACTACTGGACGCTGCTATGTTTCGACAATCAGACACTATTTGCGATAAGCGTTCCCACAATGCAGCGATCTGGGGCAGACAGTGTACCAGTGTAAACCTAACTATCCTGTTCACATAAATAATTTGTCTCATCTGATTATGCAAGTTCTTTCTGTGTGTTTTCTCCCACTATTACCATATATATTAATGGAACATTGGAAAGGTCAACCAGTGGAAATGCACCACAGGCCCTTAACACTGTAATTTGACTATGTAAGTGTATTTTCGAAGATGATTTTATCAAATAAATACACTTATAAAGGCCACTCAAAAAAAAAAGTTGTTTCTCATCACCGCGCGCATCATAAAAATCAAGATCTGGGGAAATCTTTTTTTTTTTTTTTTTAATTTTTGATGAAAAAAATGTTAAAATTGGAGAAATATTGGAAAATTTGGTCTCAAATTAAAGCTTACTCTGTCAGCAATGCAGTCTGCTGGTAATGACTTGCATTATAACAACCTTTGATGATAAATAAACTCTGAACTACAAAAATGTCAAAATTTATTGCGAAAAATTCAGATTTCCCCGCAAAAAATCCAAATTTCCCTATGTATTTCAGCTTCAAGTAAAAAAAAAAAAAGTTAAAATAAAAAACGCCCTCGTCATATTTTTTACTGCTTGGTGATGAGAAACAATTTTTTTTTTTTGAGTGGCCAAAACTCAAAATGCTGCGTGCATGACAACAATTTTCCTGTGCAACTATAGGTGGGGCTCCACTACCAGATTTTATTCTCAAATCGGGGCTATTCTCACGAATCTGACTCAGTTATATAGTACCATAACAATTATATACCTTAAGCAGGGATGTACTATAGACCATGCCATAGGTTTATGTTTGTAAATAATGTTTATGTTTATAAACAAGTGGACAATAGAATTGCCAAGTTTATACAGGATGATTTAGGTCCCGATTTAGGTCCCGATTTTGCAACCCAGGCCGATTTTGGCACCCCGATTCAATATCTAACTGGTATTATTTTTATCTATCTTAACATTACGATCTCTAGGCCTGTTTATATCTGATCAAACTGTATATATCTATGTTGAGATGTTAATATAAACAACCCCTCAGATTCTCCTGATCGATCTGGGTTTCTCATGTTATTCTAATTGCTGGGACTCCACTACCCAATTTTCTGGTCCATTCTCACGAAAGGGTATCTGCCAGATCATGGTAACATATACCCTAACATAGACGGTTGTTTACATTAGGGCATCCAATTGTGAGAATTGCCCCGATCTGACAACAAAATCGGGTAGTGGAGTCCCAGCTTTACTGAACGGAATGCTCTAGTGTTCTCATATGATCGGATCGTGAGAATTGACCAAAATATCAGCTAGTGGAGTCCCAGCTTATCGCCGGCAGTGGAGCTCCTGGTACCAAGCTAAATCTGGCCAGAAATTCCATTCTCAGAACTAACATGGCCGCAATACAAAGAGACCATAATTATCACTATAGATCCAGTCTTTGCGAAAACTTTTTCATCCACAGGACATTCGATCTTGCAGGGCCGGCTACATTTTTGAAGGACCAGATAGCCACATATCTGACGATTTATGTACTTTCAGTATAAACTATTTTTGTCCATTGAACATACATTTTATTTGTAATCATCTATGGCTAAATTCGGATAAATACATACATTTACACAGTATATTAACAAACATATTTCAGGCTTAGAGACCAACTAAATCATTTAATTCAGAAAAGCCCAACATAAAGACTGGACATACGGTCCTGCTACACTTGTCAATCTGCTGGACCGGTGCCACTTTAGGAGGACATTGCCACTGTCCTGCATGTTTTGGCAAAGACTGCTATAGCTGTATAAGATCTGGGTGTCAGTTCCCATTCACAGGCGTCACGTGTTATATAACACAATACGCCTACTACTAACGTGTTACGACGTTATGACAGGTGTGACGTCACCATAAGTCACCTTCCTTGTAATTAGCTTAGTCGTGCATCTCTTTCTTAAGGCCACTTAAAAAAATAAAATGGTTTCCCATCACTGTACGCATCATAAAAATCAGCTTTTGAGGAAAACCTTTTTCCTTTTGCAAATGTTGTTGAAAAATATGATAGAAATGGACAAATATGGGCATATTTGGTATCAAACTAAAACTAATGCTGCTAGTAATGCAGTAAGAAAATAACTCAAATTTTCCCCACTTTTAATGATCAATAATTTCTGAAGTACTAAAATTTGAATTTTGGTTGTGAAAGAGATACATTAGCCTGTAGGCCTACATTTTAGACCGCGAGTAAAAAAAATAAACAACTCCCTCCTCATATTTTTCAGTCCTTGGTGATTGAGTGGCCCAATTATTAAGTCAGTCTTTCATTTTTCCATGCAGAATATATTCATTACTACAAATCTTTTATTTTGCAGCACCTCCTCAATTCTGCAGGCCAGGATATCTGAGTGTATTTTTTAAAAGTATAAAGCAAGAAATTATATTTGATTAGATAAATACAGCATTCCTGTATATTTCTATTTAAACATTGTAATGTGTACAATTTCAAGGGATTTACCTCAAATTCTTCATGCAAAATGTTTCTCTCTCTAGAAACCTCAATAATGGTCGCCTATTGTAACTGTGAATCTGCAGTGCCTCCTTTATGGAACGGTCCTGTTTATCCTTGTATGTCCTACTATTTCACTCTGACGACACTTGATGATTTTTGAATTGTATTTCCTTTTACCTGTCTTATTTTGTTTGATGCGCATTTTGTATTTACAATATTGGCATATATGAAAAACGAATTGTAAAATTTGACTATATTTTGCCAATAAAAATATTTAAAACTGAAACTGAAACTGAAAAGCTGATAAAACTGACATATAGGCCTATCCAGAGATTATAACATCCTGATGATCTTACAATAGGTATTTAATCTCATAGCATTGACATGATGAATGAATGATCCCTCTGTATGCACAGCCATCTTGACCCTTCATCTTGCCAGACTTTGAAAAGTACAGGACTCACATATATCTCTAGGCTACACGCAGGCAAATATCAGCGTCAACCAATGTCACCATAAGCACTCTCAGACAGGGGTCAGTCACTGCTGGACTATAATAGATGGGTCAAGGGCCATTCTAGTGAGGGTCAGGCTATGCTGGACCTTCTCTAGGGCCTCTACTCACCCTAAATTGCTTGAGAGTCTGGCCCTGCTGGATCCTCATGCTAAAGTCTGACAATGCTGGACTCTTGCAGGCTGAAAGAGACTCTCCCTAGGGTCCAGCATTGCCAGACTCTAGTATGAGGATCCAGCAGGTCCAGACTCTCAAGCAATTTAGGGTGAGTAGAGGCTCTAGATGAAGGTCCAGCATAGCCTGACCCTCACTAGAGGCTGTGTCTCACGACCTTGAGCCAATGTTTTTGTCTCTGACCGGGTGCCGTCTCTGACCAGGTGCCGTCTCTGACCAGGTGCCGTCTCTGAACTGGTGTCAGAAAAAAGTGTTTTTTAAATTTTAACCTATACTCAAATATATAAGGATTTGTAAAAACGTTATGGCAGCTGTTATGTAATTATCATTAGCCTCCTGCTGTTGGTGGAACATAACTAAACTCCCAAAGTGACATCCGGTCAGAGACAGCACCCGGTCAGAGACGGCACCTGGTCAGAGACGGCACCCGGTCAGAGACAAAAACATTGGCTCAAGGTCGTGAGACACAGCCTAGAATGGCCCTTGACCCATAGCTCAGCAGCTGTATGAGAGTAGTATTGGCGACATTGCTGACGCTGATATTTGCCTGTGTGTAGCCAGCCTCCAACTACAAACGTAGTTGAACCTGGATACGCTATATTAGGAGTCTAGGAATACTGATGGCATGAACTCAGCTGGCATTTTGGAATCTGGTAGTTATGTTATTATAGTGGATACATATTCATGCTGTATATATTTCCGCGGATTTTCATTTCCGCGAAACATATGTACATATGTACAGCACAAAGTAAAGTATGTTTATAGTATCATTTTTTGGTGAAAATTCCTCACCCTCCCAAGCCTAATGTCTGACATCCTGCGATGTTACCGGGTACTGAGGAAGCCATGCATCAAGCCCTCTCTGTGGAGTTGAGTGGCTTTCCAAAAAAAAAGGATTTCAGGACAACGTTTAACAACCCCCAACACAATGCCGGACATCTAACATAAGAGTGACTAAAAGTTTTCGGGAGACTCGGAGAATCCATATAGGGTTCTGTACAAACTATATAATAGTATTAGTGTTAAAGCTAGGCCGTCAGGGAATAAGTTCAGCATTTTCCATACATGGACTGAAATAACAGTTTCACCAGAGGGCAGCAGTGTTTAGACATGGGACAATGAGCATTGTCCAGCTACAACATATTCATTCTATCTTGTGCCTGTAAGAGCTAAGCTACCAGCCCTTAAGAGCCCTCTTGTGAATCAAAACTGAACTATATCCGAAAGTGCTTTTGGCCTCACTTCAACCATGACAGTCAAGCTTTAAATGGTGCTTCATGGTGTAAGGTGTAGGGTAATAACATAACTGGACACTTATACGGCTGGTATGCAGGGTTCTTGATGTACTAATTAGATTTAACCTTGGCCCTACCATGGGACGGTATAAGTGAATATGTAACATTACTTGGTAATGCTTCTGTTATGTACACCATTTATAGCGTGACGTACAAACTATGTATGGGTAGTTTCTCCTGGATTCGGACACATTTCTTGAGACCCAGCTAACAAGAAAACGTTATTTTACGTCAAAATAACGTTTTAAAACTTAATATAACGTTCTGCCATAGTAAGGTGCCTTAGAGAAACGTTATATAACGTTAAATGATATTATGAAATGTTGTAAAACGTTTTTTGTTTCCTGGGGAGGATCACTTGATTTTGTTGTCATTCCAGCATTTCAAGCTGTTTCATTGAAAATAATGGTAAAGTTTAAGGGTTATCCCGAGTGTATATCAATGAAAAAAATGAAAATAAAGAACATCCCTGATGAAGGTTGTCAATCTACCGAAACTAGTAGGATCCGGTTCTCAAAAAAACTGAAACAGTCTCTTATTATTTAATCTAACTTTGATTGATGAAAAATGTAGTCTACTAAAACTGGGGTTTTAGGGAATATATCACCTACCAAATTTAAGGGTTATTCTTTCCGTCAAAAAACACAGTAGAAGGCGCTATGTACATGACTAAGCTTAAATTTCACTACCGTATAACCTCACATATTACTCTAACTCGCGAATTAGCCACACCTAGATTTTGGCTCATCATATAAGCTGCACCAGCAACGTCATAATGGCAACTTCAGTACTGTAGTACACTGATATCCCTAGGCTCCCTATACGACCAATCTTTCAGTCACTAGTGCCTAACCTAGTTAGTCATTCTTTGGCTCACTATACGACCAACCTAGGTAAGTTATTATTGTTAGGTTAGTCAGTACTGACCAACCCACCTTAGTCTTTTAATTTCCAGGGGGAGCCACTGAGTGGTCATCACAGGTGGCACCAACTAGTGGTGCACAAATACAACACACCAATGATGAACCTAGGTTAGCCACTACTGACTGACCCCTCGGTGATCATTTTTGAATATAACTTTGCCATTGTAGTATTTCATTAAAAATAAAAATGAAATACTGAATGGACGGCTCTATGAAATAACCCACCAGCAGACCAACAACGGGTGTGCCTTTGTGTTTATTTTTTATGTTTTCCGATTTAAATTGTCAAAATTATGATTGAAAGGTGCCTAAAATAGCCATTTCTTTGCTCTTCAAATGAAAACAAACCGCCATTTTGATGACGTCATAGGCCGTGAAATACGGCCGTGGGTTATTCAACGGCTTGGTAAAATATGGATCCCCTTCGTTAAATCAATGAGGCTGTCTTATTCCATAAAAAAAAAGAAATAATGAATGGACGGCTCTATGGCATACCTATGAATTCACTGTGAGAGCCTATGTGTTTTGATCGTTCATAATGCACCCCTTGCTGGTTTCCATTTCTGACGGCTTGCAGTTCTTTATTTTAAAAGAGAAATAACAGACTCAAAATTTCTCATATAGACTTACAGGCACTATGGAAACATGATGAAAATATAAAATCACCCAAAATTAGCTGGTAAAGTATCTTTAATTTTGACATGTAACCTGTATACAACCACTAAATTTAGTCTATTCCTTTCTGCAAATCACAATAAGGAAAACATTGATATCATAAAGAATGATGTTAAACACAAGTAGAATGGTTAATGAAAGCAATTGCAATGTTATTTATAACTTAATTTTGGGGCGTTTTAACTGATATTGTATCTTTAAGTCCAACAGGCCAATCCTGCTGTCACCCCAGTCCCCAGTGACCCGAGCGCCTTAAAGGGACTTTCTACTTGTCGCAGGATTACTGATTGACTTTTGCATATAACTCAGGATTATGTTGGTTTGATGTATTATCTAATAGAAAATCAAAAGAAATTGCCATGTCACGGTACTAACTTTCATGATACGGCCATTTGAGCAAAGGACTACCTTTACTATAATGGAAATGAATAGGAAACAGCATTTTCACATTATCTGTCATGGATAATCCCCTTCTTCTATTGAGATTGCAAAAAAACCTTGGGAATCTATAATGGACATCTATACAAATATTTTCGGACCAATAAAACAGGGGGTCACAGATGAAATGAGAAAGGTATGAATTTTGGAAAAATATTTCTTTTGCCTTAACTTTAGTATCCTATGGGTGTCCTAGAATATACATGAACAATGGGGATACACTGTCAAAATAGCAAATACAAATAGTTGATTTAGGTAAAGTGGTCTATGTAGGAATATGAATACAGCTTAGAGAATACTTTTCATGAGCGTTGCTTTTTGCCACCAGGTGGCTTCTGTGTAGGAACTAGCAATTCCCTTTAAAGATACAATAACAGCTAAACCTCCCCAGAATTAAGTTTTAGAATGACATTGCAACTCTCATCAACCCTTTTCTTAGTTTATGACATAATTCTTCATGGTATCTATGTTCCCCTTACTGTGATTTGGAGGTAGAAAGGGGCTGTATGCTATGGCTGTATGTAGATTGTTTTGTTGTGATTGCAGGGCAAGCCATGGTAAACCAAATGGGGCTATAATGCACCCTTAACAGGTGTTGAATTCTGTCCACCCAAAGCTATCCATTTATGACAATATATTGCATTTTTACTATGCTAAATGATGAATGAGAGCCTCCACACTTTCCATACTAGTATGCAGATATACGGATCATGTAACAGGCCATTGTAGTTCTACCATATGACACCAGAGGGAGATATTATCAAAGTCAGCACATGCCATGACGAAATTGATAAAATGCTTAGTTGGCTGAGGTTCGAACCCAAGACCTTGAGATTAAAAGGCAAATGCTTTCACAACCATACCATAGATTCAGTTGTAACATGGAGGAACCTGTATCTATCCGACATGACCATTTTCTAACCATATCATTATCTTTTATTTTTCAAAGACCCAAAACCTTACAAAAATGCCTGGGACTATCTGTGCAAAATATATTTTCTGGATAGATAATATTATTGGCAATATTATGGTGGAATCATAACGACATGTAGTTACTTTTTCATTTGAGGAATATATGTAGGAGAACACTATATGATTCTACTATAATGTCAGTGAACATTAAAGTCAATTATCTCAGAAACAAGCTTGGGAACCCCCTATTTTCTTTTGACTTTTGGAGACTATATACCCTTAGGATCATATGCTAGGAATATGGTGAAATTGCAGTTACTCTGAGCCTGAAATCACATAGCAGACTATACAGTACGGACTATGTCGGGCACGATATCTTAACATCTCTTACACCACCCTCTTATATAACCTACACCGGACCCCTGGACCTCTCCTTGTCTCAGTGTCCTGGTGACCACAGACACTCTCGGTGTCAGGTTTCATTTCTTCATTTTGGACAGTAGATACACTGTGATTAACTACACTGTATATGAAAAGCTTGCATTTAAACAAACATTTAATTGCTTTAAGGCACTATTTAAGCAGATTTAAGTTCAGTAAATTCCATCTAAATTTTACAGAAAGGTCTTAATGACATTTAAGCGGCCTTAAGTGAGATTTACTGAAATTAAAGATGCATAAATTGTAATTTAATCAGTCCAATCCTTTATTGAATGCCAAGTTTCATGCAGCGAAAGTTTAGGCCAAAAACATGAAGGTTGGTTTCCAGTAATCTTGTTTCCAGTGATCTTTTCGCAAAGACTGTGTAATGATTACACTTGCACATGGATTCATATGAGAGTTGTGAATAAGAAGAGTATTGCAGTGTCGTCAGCTTTCACGAGTGTTATATTTCTGCTGTCGTAAACATGATCTTACCTCTTTGGGAATTCAGATATGGATATTCTAGACATTGACGTATGTATGACTTCCTAGAAATAGGTTCAGCAGAAGCGGCAAGTGTCAATAAGCCTTCATACTGTCATAGCGGGCTATAGTAAAACCTATAGATTGACGTGGGCAGTAATAAGTAATATAAAACAAATCTGCAGTATTGTGTCATCTCCTATCCAGCAAGTAAATGTCATGGACAAATCATGTGTAGGCTCAGTCTCATGAGTTTGTAACAGTTGAAACGTCTTTGACCGGGTGTCGTCTTTGACTGGTGTCGTCTTTGACCGGGTGTCGTCTTTGACCAGGCAGCATTAAAATGGCATAAATAAGGCCCATGTAATAGGAAAAGCGGGGAAATAGTACACCCATATATTGATACACGTTTTTAGAAAACATAAGTGAATTTTGTTATATTCATATACTGACCATACTATGCATAATAGAACATTATATTATTATTTTCCTCTGCCCGGTCAAAGACGTCACTTTATATATAACTTTCAGTTTAAATAGCTGTACTGTGCATAGTAAGTGCCGTTTATAAATATATAAAATGTTACTTATGTTTCCAATGAATGTGTATAAACATATTAGTGCAGTATTTCAACGATTTCCTTACTATATAAGCCTCATTTATTCCATCTCATAACTCCCTGGTTAAAGACGACATCCGGTCAAAGACGACACCCGGTCAAAGACGACACCCGGTCAAAGACGACACCCGGTCAAAGACGACACCCGGTCAAAGACGTTTCAACTGTTACAAACTCATGAGACTGAGCCTGTTATAGAACTGCCATAGGTCATGACAGTAAATTACGTTTTCAACTAATAAAAGGCAGGATATCTTAACCCTTTAAGGAGGGCGCGTCACTAAAAAAGAAGATTTGTCATCATGATGCACTTATGCAGCCCCCATGAGTAACTCGCCGATGCTGCATTGGTGCATCATGCCGACCCATAAGGAGTGTCTTATGCAGCACTGGTGAGTTGCTCCCCTGTAAACACAGATACGTAACTCAGACGTTTATTTACGTTCAGATGGAGTCCAAACTACGTAATTTAACAAGGTTTATGGACGTCAAAACGTTAAGGTTTGATGACGTTGAACAGATGTAGATGCCTGATCTACGTTTATCTACGTTTGTCTACGTCATTCAGACAAAAAATATATCAAAAATGAATAGAAATATATATAAATATACCACAAAAGGTCCCTGGATTTTACATAGGATAGCGGGATTGAGGCATAAATCACTGAAATTGACCATATTGCAGACTTTATTTTCATTGACGAATGTGATACAGATAAATCACCATTATAAATATAAAAGTTCAAGTTCCAAGTTCATACCATATATCATTATTGCTTAGGCCAAAAAAAAAAAAAGGTTTGTTTCAGGTCACCCGACCGACCCTATGTAAACAGGGCCGACCCTCCGTTTTTTTATGCAATTTGGAAGACATTTTTATATTTTTACACTTTTTGGGGGTAAATTTTAGGTTTTCAAAAGTTTTGGAAAAAAATCTTTCCATTTTCATACTTTTTTGGGTCAATTTTAGGGAAATGTAAAAAAAAAAAAAGTAAAAAAAAAAAAAAATCCGACCTACCGACCCTAGAGTTTCATCCCTTGTTACCTGAAACAAAACTTTTTTTTTATTTGGCCTTATTGAACTGAAAGGAACGAGAGTATATGACCTGCATGCATTTGAGTTCTCTTCTTGCTTTTCACTCTGGCCGCGAAGGCTATGCATTTGGGTGCAGGTAAAGGGGCTTTGTATTCTACCCATTATCCCCAATGTGGTGTCTACTCAGTAAAGTATCATCATGCACTTATTATGTACAATTCGTTAATCTACTGTCCTTTATATATGTACGTTTACTGGTGTGCAGTTGATTTGCCTAGTGATAAATCCATTATTCGTAAAAGTTTACTACTTGAACAAAGTAGATTTGCTAAAGAGCTGTAGAATTCTGGTCATACATGATAGTGCTGCCATCTAGTGTAACACATTGGAACCTGATGTGAATGATATGATTATAAAGAAGAGGCACTACGTAGATCTACGTTGAAATACGTCTGAAATAGAAGAAAATACGACTTCTGACGTAGATTTTTTACGTTTATTTATGTTTGAATGAGGTAAAAAAACGTATTTTGTGCAGAAACGTCTGTAGAACGTAACTAAACCTTAACGTTTCGACGTCTAAAAACCTTGCTCAAAAACGTAATTCAAACCTTTGGTTTAGGACAAACTTAGACAAACGCTACGTTGTAAATAGGTAGCGTGTTTACAGGGTCGCCAGGGCTGCATTCATGCATCATGATGACCAAGGGCATGATGCATTAGGCATCTTGCTGTCCTTAAAGGGTAAAGGTTATGAGGTTATAAATCAAACATTTCTTCAGTTTTACATGATTACATTTATGTTTTATAGACTGATCAAGTTATCATATTTCGGGAAAGCTTCTTAGTTTGAGACTGAATAGTATTGATGTTATTACTATGATGCAAGATACATTAGACCTTGAGCCGACGACTTTTTGGGTACCTATGAAGTGTAGTAAACCAGACAATTTATTTTTGGATTTGTATATGTCTAAGGTACCCAAATCACTTTGCCAGACATCTGGGTTGCCCATCTTAGCTTCAGAATCCTACGGTGACATCACGCTTTTTTCATATTCTCCTGCAGCAATTTTATCAGTCTGTATATAAGTTAATATTTGAGATAAAAAGCTAAAAATAGAACCAAATCAAAGCTCTTGCATAGCTTATCATCTTAACATCTTTATATCTTAATTTATTCATTTGCGTATTTAGAATAATTATTGAAAAATCCTTTTTTAATGAAATATTTGATGAAGTTACAAATTGAAAAATACACATGATATGCAGTCTAAACTATTTATGGTTATGTAATAGATAGACAATGGTTATGAAAAGGTATGTAGAATTAACCACAGTTTTCTGGTGGGGCCAGATGAGGGCGAAGCCCAAGTCGCCCTACCAGAAAGCTGTGGTTAATCTACATACCTTTTCATAACCATTGTCTATCTATTTTAGACAAGGGTATGCAGTATAACCAAGGTGCGAACTCTATTGTTCTGCCCCACCACCATGGTTTAAATTAAAATAGTTATCTAGTATGTCATGTAAAGAAAATAACACCTTTCAGCACTGCTATAGTGTTCTAATCATATGATTGATGGCTATTTCTGTGATATCTGCAGAGGTAATGCTATATTGTTCATCTAATCCTTTATAAGCAAAATTAGAATAACAAATTCAAGATAAATGAAAAGTCCATGTCTCTCATATTAATATCCTTTAATAATAGTTTTCCTATATATAAATGCTAAATAATAACTCTAAATGTGATGATTCTAAAATCTTCCCATTGTGAATTAGGGACATGCCTGATGATAGCAGATGGGTATAGAATAACTTTGTTAAGAGCCTCCCGTGATCACAATGGACATACTAGCCTGCAAAACCCTGAGGGATCTTATTAATGGTTTGGCAGCAAGTGTGTTGGCAGTCAATGCCCACTACCAAATTTGGGGTCTGTGACATGATTCCTCCTCAGTAAGCCACATATGAAATATCAGTGCTTTGTCTTGCCCTATCTATTAAACCAGGTGAATAGCACAAGTTTGCCTGGAAAAAGTGGAAGATTTGGCCTAGTATATCTTTTATCCTACACCATGTCCCTTGTCATGGCAAGCAGCATTATAAATTCCAGTCTAGATTTAATCATCACTGTAGCAGACATGTAGCATTATAAAACCCTGTCCCCATTACTTAGGTTTGAACAACAATATAGTGAAAGGCTTGACATTGTGGAAGTCTGAACCATATAGAATAGTCTGATTATATGCTCAACTATGCAAATGATAAATTCTAAATGCAAATTATATCTCATGATGATGGCTCATGGTACTTTAAGGTGCATAAAAGCTTTCTGTCCACTGCTCCATGCTCAATGAATTCAAAACTCATTATGTTGTCTTTGAAATCCTAACTATATAAATGTGCACAGAATACTTTAAAGTGGGTTATCATGTGCATCCTAATTATCTTTTAGGTGTAAACTGTGTACCACACTGAGAACACGACATTGTGAAAATTGCTTCCAATATGATTAATCATGTGTCTCTTTAAGCTACTTATGGATGTAAATTGTTTACCACATTGAAAACATGTGTGAGGTTTTTCTCCTAAGGGGGTTATCATGCATGTCTTTAAGTTACATGTAAACAGTTAGCCGCATTGAGAACACTAATGAGGCTTTTCTCCTCTGTGGGGCTTCATGTTTGTCTTTAGGTGGCTTGCCTTTATAAACTGTTTACCACATTGAGAACATTTCTGAGGTTTCTTTCCTGTTTATGTCATTGTGTGTTTCTTTAAGCTACCTTCCATTGTATTTGTTTATAACATTGATAACATGTGTGAGTTTTTCCTTGTGTGTGTGACCTCTTGTGTTTCTTTAAGCTACTTGCCCATGTAGATGCTTTACCACATTGAGAACATGTATGGGGTTTCTCTCCTGTGTGTGTCCTCATGTGTTCCTATATGATGCCTTAGTGTATCATAGCCCTGCTTGCCATGATGCATGAATTTAGCCATGGTAAGTAACTTGCCAGTGCTGCAGTCAAGCATCATGCTGATCATACAGGGTTGAGACAGTCCCAAGGGGCCAACACAGGGCTGCATTCATGCATCATGACAACAATTTCATCTTTTAGTGACTTGCTATCCTTTAAGGTTTAAGCTACCAGCCACCGTGAATTGTTTACAACGTTGAGAACATGTGTGAGCCTTCTCTCCTGTGTGAGTCACTATGTGTCTCCTTAAGCTACTCCCAGAGATCAGCAAACTCCCTCAGGTACAACTAGCACAAGATGGCACCCAGTGATCTTGCTGAGTTTCATTGGAATTATGGCAATAAACAATTTTCAATCTATTACCATTATATTAGTAAAAAGGCCTGGTATGTTCACATTCATTGCCTGACCAAGAATTTGGCAGAGCCCTTTCCCTGAGAGATGCTACCACCTAGTGGACAAATCATCAGCTAGGACCTGTGCTAAGACATAGAACTACAGTGCTGCCAGTTGTGGCGGTGGCATATTGTGAATTTATTCCATTTTTCTAAAGATTTAACAAGATTCTGAAGCTAAGCTGGGTGACCCACATGTCTGGCAAAGTGATTTGAGTTCCATAAACAGATATCAACCCCAAAAAAGTTGTTTGGTTTAATACTTTTGATAGGTACTGAGCCACTATAGAAGATCAAATGGGCTAATGGTCTAAAGGGCCACCATCAATGGTAATATCATTAATAAATGATATCCAGACATATACACTATTAAAACATGCAGCATAAGGTATAGAAACCTGAAATTACAAAGCACAGCTCATGAAGAAAGTGATGTCACAATTGGTCCAAAGCATACACTTACACATAAATTTATTACTAAATAGACAAAGGTGCACAAGTTTCTTGTCTTTTGGAGGGTTATTTCACGAGTTGACCCTCAGGCCGTATTTCACAAGGTCGCAGACGAGTGTGCCTTTGTGTTTATTTTTTACCTTTTTCGATTCAAATTAAAGTATTAGGGCCTACAGGGGGGCGGGGGGCTGAAATGACAACTTTCTACATCGTTCACAATATAAACAAACTGCCATGTTGATGACGTCATAGGGTCGTGTAATACGGCCATGGGTTATTTAACAGGGGGTGTGTAATACGGCCTTCCTTGGTTAAGTCAATAGCACTGCTGTATTCCATAAAAAATAAAAGGCAGTATTTTACCATGATGTGTAGTCCACCAGGGAGTTCAGAGAGGATTGATGAGTCATCTATCATGTTTAATAAGTATCTATAAAAGGTCTCTCATTTTCAAATCAATAAAGGAAGCTAATAAAAAGCCACATTAGCCTTAATAAGACAAATACAAAGTACTAAGTCATCTGGACATTCAGTGTCCCATAATAGGGCCCTGATTTGCCTCAGTGCCTACTTTTGCAAGTGTCAACAATTTAGTAATTATTAGTAAATTTATTCAATTGTTGGCATGATTGACACCTCATATGGTGAACGTGATCTTGTAAATGACGTCTTCGTATGATATTAAGTTATTAGATTATTATCGCCTATCTAGCCAAACTGATAATTCCTTAACCTTTGAATAGGAATTATTATAAGAGTTGCATAAGGCTGTGTCTCATGAGTTTGTAACAATTGAAACGTCTTTGACCGGGTGTCGTCTTTGACCTGTGTCGTCTTTGACCGGTGTAGTCTTTGACCAGCAAGTTTTAAAATGGCTGAAATGGGAGCTATGTACACAGAAATGCCGGGAAGTTTGTAGTATATAGTGTTAAAATATCCATTAACCTTTTCCCCCATTTCTGTGTACATAGCTCCCATTTCAGCCATTTTAAAACTTGCTGGTCAAAGACTTCACCGGTCAAAGATGACACAGGTCAAAGACAACACCCGGTCAAAGACGTTTCAATTGTTACAAACTCATAAGACACGGCCATAAGCGTTCATGTGAGTCAGAGGTTCCTAGATCTAGACTATCACAACAAGGTTGCTTAAGGTGGGTCGATTAGATGCCATTTTTGTCTACTGCACTGTTTTCTGCGCAGATACATTGTCTAGTTTGACCATAGACCACCAAAGGACCTTTGTTTCATATTGGCCTAAGTAATATCAAATGGTCATAAAATGGCAATAGATGTTACCTGACCGGGGCGAGAACCATAAATCTTTGAATATAAAGGCATGCATTCTACCACTGTGCTATGCAGTCTGTGGTGGTAGTCCCCTTTAGAAGTCATACATATAGGTAGCCCTCCGAATTCTTCATTTCTATTTCAATGGGCCTAAACCTTAGAAATATGTGTGGGACCATATGTTAAAAGTTTATTCTCTAGATTAAAGCCTATACTCTGAGAGAGTTACATTAAAATCTAGCGATGCGTGAGACATCAACTTAAGGCT
The DNA here is from genome assembly GCA_947462335.1 of Harmothoe impar. NCBI lineage: Eukaryota > Metazoa > Annelida > Polychaeta > Phyllodocida > Polynoidae > Harmothoe > Harmothoe impar. The sequence goes on along the minus strand of OX381705.1, from coordinate 8,618,899 downwards.
TAAATATCTCAGAAAACAGCTCAAGCCTCCCTATTTTTTTCTTTGCAAAGTGTATGCTATTATGGTCTTATGGTGAGCACCTGACGACATCTAGCTACTTTTACACCAAGCGATCGAGCCATCTTAACAGGTAGGGCCAAAAACAAAAGGGGTGTTTCAAGTTACATAATCTGAAAATCGAGGTAGGGATGGTCGGATTTTTTTTTGATTTTTTTTTTTTTACCTTGGACTGAAAAGTACCCCAAAATAGACTCGCAAACTTCATCGCCGACTCGCCGACAACAGTGTCGACTCGTAGACTATCAAATTGACCCTGAAATAGGCCCAAAATTACTTAAAACATTGATATTTGTTCAATATTGGATAAAAGTTTCTCGCTGACTATGAAGTTGACTCGTAGACTATCAAATTGACCCTGAAATCACTTAGAAAATTAATATTTTTTTCAAAATTGGATAAAAATGTCTAGGGTCGGCCCTGTTTTGCTAGGTAGGGTCGGGTAACCTGAAACACACCTTTTTTTTCATTTGGCCTAGTGCAGGTACAATATCTCACTGACATGACTCATGTAGGATTACAATCAGTTCTCAGGTCTGACATCATGTTAAATAAATGGACTTAAACTCAGGTGTGTAACCTTTAAACAGGAGCTTTGTAAACCCCTTTGTGCCCCACCGCCATGTTTCAGGCCAGAGTACTAGTCCCCGATCCACTTGGACTGTTGCTCTACAGGTATCAAGAGTTGGGCCTTTAACAAGAATTATACAAAATTCTCTTAACAGGAAGTCCATCGCCTCTTAACAGGAAGTCCTTAGCCTCTTAACAGGAAGTTCATAGCCTCTTAACAGGAAGTCATTAGCCTCTTCACAGGAAGTCCATGGCCTCTTATAGGAAGTCCATAGCCTCTTAACAGGAAGTCCATGGCCCTCTTAACAGGAAGTCCATGGCCTCTTAACAGGAAGTCCATGGCCTCTTAACAGGAAGTCCTTAGCCTCTTAACAGCACTGGCGAGTTACTCACCACAGCCGCATTCATGCATCACATAAAATGACCATGGGCATCATGCATTGTTGTGCTATGCCATCCTTAAAAGGTCAAATACAGAACTTAACAGGAAGTCATTAGCCTCTTAACAGGAAGTCATTAGCTTCTTAACAGGAAGTTGATAGCCTCTTAACAGGAAGTCCTTAGCCTCTTAACAGGAAGTTGATAGCCTCTTCACAGGAAGTCCATGGCCCTCTTATAGGAAGTCCATAGCCTCTTAACAGGAAGTCCATGGCCTCTTAACAGGAAGTCCATGGCCCTCTTATAGGAAGTCCATAGCCTCTTATAGGAAGTCCATGGCCTCTTAACAGGAAGTCCATGGCCTCTTAACAGGAAGTCCATGGCCTCTTCACAGGAAGTCCATGGCCCTCTTATAGGAAGTCATTAGCCTCTTAACAGGAAGTTCATAGCCTCTTAACAGGAAGTCATTAGCGTCTTAACAGGAAGTTTATAGCCTCTTAACAGGAAGTCCTTAGTCTCTTAACAGGAAGTCCTTAGCCTCTTAACAGGAAGTCCATGGCCTCTTAACAGGAAATCCATCGCCTCTTAACAGGAAGTCCATGGCCTCTTAACCGGAAGTAACAGGAAGTCCATGGCCTCTTAACAGGAAGTCCATGGCCTCTTAACCAGAAGTAACAGGAAGTCCATGGCCTCTTAACCGGAAGTCCATGGGCTCTTAACCGGAAGTAACAGGAAGTCCATGGCCTCTTAACCGGAAGTAACAGGAAGTCCATGGCCTCTTAACCGGAAGTCCATGGCCTCTTAACCGGAAGTCCATGGCCTCTTAACCAGAAGTCCATAGCCTCTTAACAGGAAGTCCCAGGAAGCGAGTTACTCACCATAGCTGTATCCATGCATCACATAAAATGACCATGGGCATCATGCATTGTTGTGCTATGCCATCCTTAAAAGGTCAAATACAGAACTTTCATAAACTCATCACATGAGGGAATAATAAAACCACGGAGAATGACGTGGGCGGTTCTAGTAGAAGAAAAGTCCAACGTTATGATATTTAATTACTCCACAACCAGCAAATGCCATCGTCAAACAATGCAAAGTCGAACTAGGTGGTAACAGTAGATTTAATTGCCAAGCAATACAAGCCAGGATATTGTAAGAAAGAAATGAGATTGCCTGACTGACTCTCAGGTGAGGGTAGTTTTAGCGACAATGACTCTCACTTTTCTGAGGGTGATATTGACTTTAATACTATTTGCTAAAAATGGATTCAAAGGAAGCAGGGAGCTTTAATCCTGGGATTCCAATGGTCAAACATATATATAATTAAGATTAATTTTGCTCCTGTTCCCTTTTCCCCATTGCACCCAACCCATTCTCCTATATGCCACTGCCTCATTCCATATGCCTCATCTTATATTCCATATACCATATTCGACCTAATAAGCGCCCTCCCCCTAATAAGCGCC
>OX381705.1:8556425-8611425 GCA_947462335.1 Harmothoe impar | reverse complement strand
AAAATCTAAATATATTCCTCAATTAAAACATTCTAAAATTCAGTTTACAGTAATCCCAACTGTCATAGTTCTTTTTAAATCTGGCTCTTCCCTCAATAGAAACACCCCTTCTACTGTCTGGATGAGTTTATAGAGCTGCTCTCACCATGCCCCCTAATGACTTAAACCAGCCCTAATTTCAAACGGGAAAAAATTAGCACCTCTATGTGTATGTCGTATAAGACCTGCTGAGAGGACTCAGCAGGAGTTCAACTTGTGTGTACACTAACTAATTCTACCCCTTTAAAGTAGTTATTTAACATTTGTACACTAAAAAGGGTTGAAAGGGTTAGTCAGTACAGACTATCCTAGGTTCGTCATATGTGTATTAGTCACAACAACAAAGTTACATTCAAAAATGACTGAGGGGTCAGTCAGTAGTGGCTAACCTAGATTCATCATTGGTGTGTTGTATTGTATACCACTAGTTGGTGCCACCTGTAAGATACTATGATGGCCACTCAGTGGCTCCCCCTGGAATTTAAAAGACTACCGTAAAACCTTGCGTATAAGCCGCGGCTAGTACACGAATCAGACTCAGCTTTCTTTTGATACCAAACATGCCTATATAGGGTGCGGCTTATACGAGAGTTTTTATAAGTATACTACAGTACCAAATTAACAATTTTCAGACCCCCTCTGCGGCTTATATAATCCGTCAAAGTTAGGGGTGCGGCTTATACGCGAGTTCGGCTTATACGCGAGGTTTTACGGTAAGGTGGGTTGGTCAGTACTGACCAACCTAACAATAATAATTTACCTAGGTTGGTCATATAAGGAGCCAAGAAATGACAAACTATGTTAGGTAATAGTTAATGACAGATTGGTTGTATAGGGAGCCTAAGAATATCAGTGTAGCATGATCGATGATGATGATTCATGGCCAGGAATACTGGTAAGGGTGTGTGTGAAATGCAGCTGTAATGGGTCATCTATATTTGTCATGAAATAAATGGGGTCCTTTTGGTGAGTTGACTCATCCCCGAAAGTGAAATATAGTTTATACGAAAACCTTTTCACCATGCAGGACATTCGGGCCTGCAGAAATATCTTTTTGCAGGCCCGGCTTCATTTTTGCAGGCCCAGATATTGGAGTGCCATCTTATTATTTTAGAATTAAGTGTAAAGCAGGTGTTTATACGGTTAGGGATACATGGATAGGGTTCCTCTGTATGTTACAATAATTTTCATCATTTTGATGACATTACAGAAAATATTCAAGCTTTCTCTTTTACACTATAGAAACATTTATAATGGTCCGATTTACAAGCCGTAAAAAATGACATGTAGACAGGAATCCCTTGATTACAGCCAGCTCCTTGGGCCTGCAGAAGCATCCTTTCTGCCGGACCTGCAGCCTTTTTGCCGGACCGTACTGGTTAATATCCACAATTGTAGTGTCGCCCTTGGCCTCCCCTCCCCCCACAGCGGCTTCCGCTAAGAGGTCCTCAGACCGGCATACCTGCCCCACCATTTATCTTCCAGCACTGCCATAAACGTCTCTCATTACTGCTGAGTCATTATCCGAGACAAAATGGCCACCATTCCTGCCATCCAAAAGGAGACTCCAATTGCCCTCCCCTGTTGCACCAACGGACGCTCTGTGGGCGATAATGAGGGCAGAAAGCTTTGTAAATGGCCTCCTCAGACCTGACCCAGGCACCCTGCCTTTGTTAATCCTTTAAGGACCAAATAATGCTTTAATGCAGCACGGCCTTGGTATCATAATGCACAAATGCAGCCCTGGAGAGTTACTCGCCAGGGCTGTGATCATGCATCATGCCGACTGTAAGGGGTGGATACACTCCCGAAGGGGCAGCGTGATGCATGAATGTAGCACAAGTTACTCGCCAGGGCTGCTTTCATGCATCATGACGACCAAGGACATAATAAAGCAGTATGTAGCCGTTAAAGGGCTCTGGCTGTAATCCCTTATTAGAGTGGCACAGGAGCCCAGGGTAGTGTGGCAAGCAGGTGTGTGGGATAGCGGCTAATGAGCACTTCTCACTGCCACCACCAGTCTCCAGGGGGCGCCACCAGTGTTTATGTCCTTCTATAGACCAATGCAGCAAGACTTCTCAGAAAAATTTCTATTGAAATTAGGGAGAACCAATTCTAAATTTGACAGTGTATCACCATAATTGTGATTTACGGTGAGACACTGTAAAACTGATTATTTTTACATTGAACATCTGTAAACCAGTAGAGTGAAACAATGTTTTTCCATTTACGGTGAATCTCACGTTAAAAGTTTGATCACCAGGTGGCAGCTTGGTTTGATAAAGAGACTTTAGTGGAAGCTATCAAATAAAAACATTCATAATTGTGTTAGATTTATAAAGATATCCAACTATCTAATTAATTACACAATCAAAATTGAAGCCTTTGGCATATTAAAGAAGAAAAAAAATAATTTCCTTTTTTAAGACCCTGGACACTGGTACAAATAGTGTAAACACCCATGTTGTGGTAATTAGTATTATACATATTGAGACTGTTGTCAGAGTGTCTTTGTAACAATCCTAGAGTACCTTTTGCTCATGGATTGTAATTGTACATTGCTATGAGGCATTCAATTATGCTTTTCAGGCCTAATATATATATATATATATATACAGGCCTGGAATTAAGATGATATTATGAAATATACATCAATGAATCCAGAAACAATTATAATCATCATTGAATAGCAGAGAATCATTGCACAATAATGATGAATCACCGTAAAAATACAACAGGAAAGGCCTGTAAAATTTACAGGGGAAAGCAAAATACGGTGACCGGAAAAGAAACGGGAAACGGTTGGCATTCAGTGATAACGGTGATTCACCGTAATTTTTACAGGATATTTTTTACAGTGTGTGAATCAATTGATATGAGATATTTGCAAATATAGCAATTACAGAAAATGTAGTATGCATTCTGAAACCAATGTAAACATAACTTTATTATGAAAATTCACCCTTTCTTGGTGCCTTGGTCTATAGGCCTGCTTGGCATCCTGCTTCATCTAGGTAAGGGTCCTGGTTCTACCCAGCCTCGACCTCTCCAGGCCCAGTGCCGCCGTTAGGCGGTACTGGGCCTGGACAAATTTGTATCTAATGAAAACCATCCTACTCAGAAAATGATCCTGGATCCTGGATCATTTCTTAATGAGATAGGTAGCTCACTGATTGGTCAGCTATGGTCACATGATCATGAATGAGGTTGTGCATGACATCATGGGTTCGAATCCCACCTTCGGCACAATAGGTGGTTCGTTTTTTACATTAACTATTTAGCCCATTTGAAGCATAACTCTACCTACAGTGACATAGTAATATTACTTATTGAAGATTTGACTGGGTACATTAGTTCAATTCAGACCCATTATGTAGATATCAATTGTGATACTGATTGAGCCACAGTGGGGTTCGAACCCACATCCCCCAGAGTGCTGAGACACAGTAGTATAGCATACAAAGGGGGGTTTAAGGGCCAGTGTAGGTATAGGTATATAAGTTAACCCCCAGACTGTAAACGTACAGTCAGGTCCGAGACTGGGTTCTACCTGGTCCCGTACAGACTCCTGCCACAACTAGGTAAGGGTCCTGGTGGTACTAGTCCTGTACAGACTCCTGTCACAACTAGGGAAGTGTCCTGATGATACCTGGTCCTGTACAGACTCATGCCACCACTATAGGTAAGGGTCCTGGTGGTATCTAGTCCTGCCCAGACTGCTGCCACAACTAGGTGAGGGTCCTGGTGGTGCTTCATCCTATCCAGACTCCTACCACAGCTATAGGTAAGGGTCCTGGTGGTACCTGGTCTTACTCAGACTCCTGCCACAACTAGGTAAGGGCCCTGGGTACCTAGTCATGCCAAGACTACTACCACAACTAGGTAAGGGTCCTGGTGGTACCTGGTCCTACCCAGACTTTCCCGAGGTCATGTGACCCTCGGGAGTAAGCAATACGGCCACAGCGTGCAATACACCCGAGGGTTATTGCACACTTCACTCACAAACGACCCTCCCATTGCTTTAACATTGCTAGACAGTATTCACCATGAAATAATAGCATAGTAGAATCAGCGAGTTACTCACCAAATATGTAATAATATTATTATGAGAAATAACAGATAACATGAACCCCTTAGAGACCTCATAATAAATAAGATCAGTAAGCCCCTATTGAGTTGATACCCTCCCATGAGGTTGTCATACATGATGCATAAATGCAGCCGGGGCAAGTTGCATGCCTGCTTGCATTTCTGCATCATGACGACAAGGGGCATAGAGCATCGGAGCACTTTAGATTATAATTTAGCTAATTATCAGTTTTAAGCGCAATTCACTACTTTAGGAGTACACGCTGTAAGTCCACCTATTTAAAATACACTGTAAAGGCAATACTCATTAAACAAAAAACATTATACAATGTTATATAACGTTTCTCTATGGCTCCTTATTGTGGCAAAACGTGATGTAATGTTAATTACGTTAAAACCGTTATTTGGACGTAAAATAACATATTTCTGTTAGCTGGGTAATCCGCCCCATAGTACCTTCTTATAGGCCATAGAGGAAATTGCATTGTGCAGCATGCTCCCAATATGATACTGTATAATATCATTTGGGACATATTTAAGTAGGATTTAGAATAAGGAAAAATCGGACCATGTCACTTTAAAAGATGTCAGTAGACATGTGTTTCTCCCTCACCATTGCACAATCCAGGTGGATCTAATAGTTGTGAACAATACCACAAGATGGCAGCACTTTTGCACTATTTCACTGCTTTTGGTCTGTCCATCAGTTCCCTCATATATTAAACCTTTAACCCTTTAAAGACGGGATAATGCCCTTGACCTTGGTCGTTTTGGGAATTTTGGAATTTGACTCTTGTATTAGTGTATTCAGCGATGTCTTAAAACATATTTGGGAAATTCACTTTGAGATTGGTGTATTTTAGGGCATTCTGAGTCTATAATGTTATTGTTTCCCAAAAGAGTTAGGGGGGGGGGTGAACATACTTGTCCCCCCCCCCCCCAACTTTGGTGGGGTTCGATCTTGACCAATTTGTCATGACATAAATTGGCCAAATTATGGCCAAGTGTGACTGCGATTTGCTGTGTTACTCACTTTATTAAGAATGGTGTATGGACTCCTCACCAGACTTAGTCATAGGTCGGGGACATATCAATACTGTAACATATGTGTGGGTTATCATTATAATTTCTATGACAACTTAGGAAATGAATAGCCAACATATCATCCAAATGGAACATTCTAAACTATTGTAGCTGTTGGCTAGTCTAAGATAGGCATGAGCTATGAAAAACTCCAGATTCGAAAATAGGTTGTTCAGAAATTACTCTTTATTCATTCTGACATACAGCACGTAATCATACAGACGGATAGTGATATTCAAATATGATTTCCAACATCAGGTGTTACATGAACATACAGGAGTGATACGCTCACGGTCTAATCAATAATTCCCCAATGTCCAAGGCTCTCTCCAATCTTGGTAAACTCCATATAGACTGGACTCCTCAGAGGGAGGCGGGCCCGGAGTTGCGTCTATCTCCTCTGTTCCCCCAAAGGGTGGAACGGAGAGAGACGCAGGGTCACCAAGTTAGGAGCAGCAGCAGGACTAGGCCGAAAAGTACGACAGAGTTCTAGGAATCTCTGTTGATCAAGCTGGCCGAAGTGCACAGCGAGACTGAGTCCTCGAGTAGAAGAACCCATGGGTTTATATACTGAGACTTATGTAACTCCACTCCATTACTCGTAAACACTTGAGTTCCCGAGGAACTCCGGGTAACCTGAAACTGGTTTCTCCGGACCGACACGGTACCCGGATTATGTCGGGTGACACGTGGCGGTCTCGGCTCGGTGCGTATTACCAGGTCGCACTCCACCAATCCCCAGGTGCCGGATTATGTCATCACATACCGGATACCAGACAGGAGTGCGACCCGGATACACCACAGCAAACATAACCAAAATAACTCAATCCTGTTCTATAGAAATAGTTCAGCGTCCCACTACACTATAGTCATGAACCATTGACTATCTCACGGCTATCTCACCAGTAGACCATGCTGACACTTGCCTGGTTAGCTCAGTCATTAGAGTGTCTGCCTTGTTTCTCCTTTGCCCCGAAAGGGGTTGTGCGTGAATAAAATTGAATTGAATTGCCTGTAAATCCGAGGGTCGAGGGTTCAAGGCTCTCTTGGGGAAACTTACTCAAATATTTTCAAAAATTAGCCCTAAACGAACACACACCAGGGGGAGTATGTGAATTTCTAAAGATTCAGAAAACATAAAACCAGGTGGGGTTAGTGAGTTTCTAAAGATTCTGAACTTCTCCACAAGGTCCTGCCACCAGTTTGCCCGAATTATCCTTAATTTCTTGATGCACTGTTCCATCATGATACCGATTTACTCCAGTCCTGTGTCACAGCATATATTCTCTGTGCTATAATGCAAATATATAGACAAAGGGTCACGAGTTTTGGTCTGTTCATGAGTTGAAGGTAGGGCCGTATTTCACGAGGCTCCACCTTGAACAAGATATAACAGATGAACATAAAACAGATATTTGGCGTACAAACAATGCTAATCAGTGTAAACCCCTGTTTTTTCCAGGGGTGATGCCTTGTATCCCAGTAAACAAATAACGTTATACATGTACACCATTTTATAACGTTAAATAACGTTATATGTCAACATTTTCCTAAGGCTCTTTAGTATGACATAACGTTATGTAAAATTTAAAACTTTATTTTGACGTAAAATGACGTTTTTTTGTTAGCTGGGATGTATCAGATTTGCCCAGCTCGTGTCCAATGCACCGCTGGTGTAAAAACCTGTAGTTCAGACGATGCATCGTGGACCTCTGTCTATGTCTTCTGTAAGACCAACGACCCTAGAAAAAATATCATACATGCTTATGGGTAATGATAACTGGACGAGTCCTTTGTATATATTGGCTTTTATATACGGTATTTGACATTTATAACAGTTACATACAACAACAATGAGAAATATGAAATATGAATACCGGTAAGTTTACAAGGTAATACATGTGAATAGTCAGCATTTGATTTTAGTGTATAAAAGCCTCTTTTAGAGAAGGTCTTTGAGACTGAGTTTTTTAGGTTTATCAATAGATGTAGGCGTGGGTGGGCGGGATCAAAATATCCCAAGTCTCTTAGAAGTGCGGCGCAAGTGGACGCAAGGCGTGACGTCACCGGGATACCAGTAGATGACTATAGGTGGCGCTGCCAGGCAGCGTTCGTGGTGGTTTGGCGCCTTCAAAGTTCTCGTCCTAAACATTACTTATAAGCCACATTCTAGAATTAGCGTTCAATGTGATTTTTAAATTGTGTGGCAGCAAAGAGAAAAACACTGCCAGGTAGCATTGATATGAGCATAGTCCCCCTATGTATTGATTTTTTTCTTTTTTTTTCAATGCAGAAAATTCTACATTTGTGTTCATTTACATCAATGTTCAGGTAGGGTAGCTCTGCAGACTTTATTAGGTGTAATCTCAAAAGCCTATGAATCCCTTTCATACGAGTACAGGTGATTCTATTTCTATCGGATTTCTCAGTTTTATCTGTTCAAATTTGGGGAGGGGGGTTGGGGTAAACCAACAATCCGATTTTATTTCCATTCTACATCTGCAAAACCATGGAGGGAATCATGTAAAGGCATGAAAGATAGTCATGATAGTATGATTAGAAGTGTAGGTTTTAACATGTAGTTGCCATTATGATATGAACAATAGCCTTCACTAGGACCCCAGAAATTAGTTATAAGCTGAACAAACATGGCTAAACATGTGACAATGACTTGGCATGTTCTGTAACACTGTGCAACGACGAAAAAAAAACCGGGGGCAGACCTACCTGACTAGACTAATTTGAGGTCACTGAATCTAAAAATGATGGTAAAAAGTGCCTCATAAGTCTCAGTTTCAAGATATTCCAACCATGATTATTTGTCGGTCTACTACTGAATATATGGTCTGACCGATATACAGCAGGGACAGCATTCATAAAAAATTGTCAATTTTGTTTGCCTGGCAGAGATAACATGACTCTGAAGCACATTTAGTGGTAACATATCGTAAAAAACAGGATTCTACACTGTTATGAAGCTAAATTAGTGATATTTTACTGATATTAATTGAAAAAATACCATAAAATATATAGATTCATCCTAAAGCGATATAACATTTTTTTAAGCTACTAAGATCAGGATTGTGACCCATTCTGACAAGAGGTACCTTCAGGGAAGCTATTATTACTGTTTTTAGCCCCCACCAGTGCCAGGATCCCAAAAAGAGTAATAAAGAGGCAGAAATTTGCTCGGATAACCCTTTATGCAGAATACAATGATAGATTATTGGTGTTACATCTTTAGGATTAAAATTCTATATCTATAATGGTTTTTGTAGACAAAAATGGTACAAAGGCCAGTTTCTGGCTACCATGGTAGCCATTGACACAGTCAAAATATTGGATATTGGCTCTAGAATATTGGGAATGTCATCAATATCGCAAACCTGAAAACAGGCCTTGCAAATTCCTTTCAGAATGAATTTCCTACTAAAAGGTATCCTTGTATGAGGATATTTGACCATCAAACCTAATTTTACATGAAACATTAGCCAGGTACATTGCTGGAATATGGTCAGAGGTGGTCCTTATGGGGAATACAATCTGAAGACAAAGCGACCTTTTTAAGCACTAGTTATATGTTTCAAAGTGTTATTTTGGACGTATTTATTCACAAAGAATATTTATTTCTATAACAGATCAGTAATATATTAATAATGTAACTAGTTAAAAATGAGATTTTCATGAAAAGAAGCATTTTCCTACTTTTTGAACAAATAGTGTAAATATAAGCTCTAACTGGGTATACAAATAAGACCATGTGAATATCTGAAAACTGAGACTTACCACACAATTTTGAGTGCTATTTTTGAGTTCCCCAGGTCAAAATACATAAGAATAATTGAGTCTGGTCCCGGTTTTTTTCAATTTTTGAAAATTTGTTGTACAGTGTAATTGGCACAATATGACACCATACCCCATAGGACAAGAAGTGGCACATACTCACACATATTCACACAAATTCACAAAAATGTTTCCAACCATATTGTTTCACTTTTTTGATTTTTTTCAAAAAGAAAGGAAAGTCTGTTTAGTTTGTAATACTCATTATATTTAGAAGTTGGCATAGGGCACCATAGCAGAAATCTGTTAGTGCACTCCCTCCTGTATATGGGCATACTATCTCATTAAATTCTAAATGGTAGTGTAGGCCTGATGGAGTTGTGTACAATTCATGCCAATTATCAGCTGTATACACATGTAACAAAAGGTCAGACCTTTATCCAAACAAGATTACCAGAGGAAAGGTGTCTGTGGTCTGTCCCTCTTAATGCAGCTTTAATCAAATCATATGGTGTGTTTTTCAATCACTAATGGAACTTGATAGAATTAGAGGTGTATAGCTAGGTCTATGTTGCATTGACAACATGTTATTATGGTTATAAACAATGAAAATGACTCCATTTCACCCATGAGAATAACAAGGAACAACAAAGATGACACCTGGTGTCAAAACCATGCACTATTCCAACCTGACAAAGTGATAATGGTTCTGTTTGAAGATGTGTGAGTGTGTGCCAGAAGGAGAACTAGGTGACACAACATCACACAAATACCTGTTATGTGTGACACCAGGTGTCATCAAAGTTGATTGTTCCCCTTTTCCTGATTAAAGAGAATGGTTTTCTTTAGCTATAAGTATCTAAACAGGGTCCCAATGTATTGTGAATCAGACAATGCACCTGTCCTTCTATTAACATTCATTATGAATATAAATAGATGCCATATCATTTTAATGAAAGCAGCATTAAGAGGTCCAGTTGCTAGACACATTTCCTCTGGTCATCATGTTTGGATAAAAACCTGGCTATCTCCTGCTGCTCATGTGAACTCTAATGTTGATGGTTATAAAGGTACATATATTCATCAGCCCTATGTTGAAATGCTAGGAACCTGATCAAATGAGTTTGTACAAACCAGCAGCACACACACCAATAGTGTGCTATGACTATCTATGTCAAATACTGCTGGTTGTAAAAAGTATTACAGTATTTCCTATCTTTTAGTAATTCAGAATGAAACTAAAAATACATGACTAAACATTTTGGTTTAGGGCATTATATATTTTGTCATTTGGTGTGAATAAACTTTTTAAAAATATGTCAGAACTGTGTGAATCTGTTCCATGGAACACTGTGTCAGTGTGTGTGAGTCTGTTACATGGTATACATGTTACACAAAATGCACAAAATGAGCACACAGTTCCAGGGGTAAAACAGGGTGAAACAATCTGGAACTAATTTGCTGGGTGGTGACATGGCTGATCGATTGTTTGTTTATATTTAGATTAGGGCATCAAACTTACCATTGAGAGGGTTGGAAAGTGTTAGTGTGTGAGGGGGGACTGGAACTGTACACCCGTGTCGAACAGAGCCTGCGGTGATGGTCGAGAGTGCACTGAAAACTCTATGAGAGAAACAGTAATCAAGGTTGATTACTTTTTTTCTCACGGTGATTGTGACACAGGTGATTACTTGGTAATCACTAGAGTAATCATATGTGATGACCCCGGGTCATCACCATGACATTGCAAGCCCAAAAATAAGGCATATATGTATACAGTAACCTACAGCTTATCCTTACATTAGTACATATCGTTTAGACACAAGAAAGGTGTCCATGTATACATATATGTGTTCTCGTAATAATTTTGCTCAAAATTTGATTTTAAATAATTTGAGTTTCTAATGTGATAATATTTTTGATATATTTCATTTTTGTAAGTAAATGTAATGTGCGTTTTATGTTGCATGCTTGTAATGTATTCATGCTGTTCTGCATTACAGGAAACATTTTAATTCTTGTTGCAATACTGACAAGGAAGGAATTAAAGACATCAAACAACGTTCTCCTGGCTTGTATTGCTGCCTCAGACTGTCTGAACTCTGTGTTCAAAGTATTATATGGGGTAAGTGTCTGAAAGTCTGTCATGGTGGTGTCCCATGGGGTAAGTGTGGGTGTAGCTGTGGTTGTCTCTATCATGGTGGTGTCCTATGGGGTAAGTGTGGGTGTAGCTGTGGTTGTCTGTCATGGAAGTGTCCTGTGGGGTAAGTGTGGGTTTAGCTGTGGTTGTCTCTGTCATGGTGGTGTCCTATGGGGTAGGTGTGGGTGTAGCTGTGGTTGTCTCTGTCATGGGGGTTTCTATGGGGTAGGTGTGGGTGTAGCTGTGGTTGTCTCTGTCATGGAGGTGTCCTATGGTGTAAGTGTGGGTGTAGCTGTTGTTGTCTCTGTCATGGGGGTTTCTATAGGGTAGGTGTGGGTGTATCTGCGGTCTGTCTCTGTCATGGTGGTGTCCTGTGGGGTAGGTGTGGGTGTAGCTGTGGTTGTCTCTGTCATGGCGGTGTCCCATGGGGTAGGTGTGGGTGTATCTGCGGTCTGTCTCTGTCATGGTGGTGTCCTGTGGGGTAAGTGTGGGTGTAGCTGTGGTTGTTTGTCATGGTGGTGTCCTATGGGGTAGGTGTGGGTGTAGCTGTGGTTGTCTCTGTCATGGCGGTGTCCTATGGGGTAAGTGTGGGTGTAGCTGTGGTTGTCTCTGTCATGGCGGTGTCCTATGGGGTAAGTGTGGGTGTAGCTGTGGTTGTCTCTGTCATGGCGGTGTCCTATGGGGTAGGTGTGGGTGTAGCTGTGGTTGTCTCTGTCATGGCGGTGTCCCATGGGGTAGGTGTGGGTGTAGCTGTGGTTGTCTCTGTCATGGGGGTTTCTATAGGGTAGGTGTTGGTGTAGCTGTGGTTGTCTCTGTCATGGGGGTTTCTATGGGGTAGGTGTGGGTGTAGCTGTGGTTGTCTGAACTCTGTCATGGAGGTGTCCTATGGCATTAGTGCCGGTGTATCCGTGGTTGTCTCTGTCATTGTGGTGTCTTGTGGGGTAAGTATGGGGGTAACTGTGGTTGACTAGGGTAAGCAGAGTGCCAGAATATATCACTGTTACACTTACACTTACAGGCATTGAACGCCATACTTTTTGCAGTTTTTGTAATTTTTTGCTGGTGTCCTGGGTGACTGTGGGTAGAACTTTTCCTGGCGGCTTCCAATATTTAGCACTAGTTTATAAATTCTACTGTGAAGGCCCCCATATACGGCAATACAAGGTCTATTTGGTAATATTTCACATTTCCATCATGCTTTATTTCAGTACACGAATACATTCCTTTGGCCCATTACTCAGCCAGTTCTGGGTGTTGTTGGATGTGGGATTGTTGGAGTACTAGGGACGTTCATTAGTATGGTTGCTATAAACAGTCTAATCACACTCAGTTTCGAAAGGTGAGAATTAGGATGTGAAAAAAACTGTTCAAATGTGATATTTTTATGTTACTTGTATATCATTCTGGGAAACTAGTGGCGGGACCCTGTGAAGATGTTCAGAGCCTTTACAAACTCACTAACACCACCCGATGGACATTCTCAGAATTTTTGGAAGCTCACTGACTCCTACTCATGTGTGCTGCTTCAAAAACCAACTGTGCGGCCGGCGCTGACCATATACACCTCCCCCTGGTGTGGGAAACACACACTAAATGTATACTATGCTCCACAGCTCCCCCTTTGAGGGGTAGCCCTAACCACTGGGATGGGACTTACTTGCCCAATTGCCCAATATACACATGTTAATGTACACAATAGCATGCCCAGTCAGCATTGCTTACTGGGACCCATACATGTCTAAAGGTGGGCCATTAGGTGGGACCCACGTCACTTTGTCCATATGGGGCCCACCACATTTTTTTCCTGGGCTAAATGCTGGGACCAAGATGGGCTTGCCCAGATTTTAATTGAGCGTATCCATATGGGTATAGGGCGGGGCCCACATGGGCTTGCTTGAGTTTTTATTTTTATTTTTATTTTTTCATTTGGGGGGGGGGATGTAGGACTGTGAACCTCTACTGTACTTGTTTGCCATTATTTGATATGTTATCGCCCATCTCCCAGATAAGTTGGTTCCTCCATTTAGGTAGGAATCTCTTCCTCTACCATTCAGAGGGTAGAGAAATGCATCCTTTAGCTGACTTACTCTTGGGCTGGACACATTTCTTAATTTATGTGATGCAGCCAGCATGCGAGTAGCCTGTGTGTGAGAACTCAGTCAGTGGCAGGATTATGTATTCAGGGAACAGGTGTTTGTATCTGGGTGTTGCTTGTTTCCATATTCGTGTGCAGAATGGGGTTATAAAACATGGCATTCCCAGAACCTATTATGAAATCTGTTATATTCCTAGCCATTCTGGAATTATTGGGAATCCATAAACTTTTGTAATCCAAATGTAAAAAGCTCTGTTGAACATTAATGTGGTATCACTTACAACGAGGACATCTAGTGGTTTATTCAAGAACATGACTTGCCCACTTGGCCCAGGTCCAGCCCAGATGAATCCCATCCATGAGAAGGAGTGGGATTTGAAAAGTAGCCATGAAAGTTTAGTTGATGGCCTGAGCCCAGAGAGTAATTGGTGGGCTAACCCAAATGGGACCCACCCCATGGTACATTCAATGCCCATGTAAAGCCCATTGACCCTTTAACCCACTTTGCCCAAACCCATCCCAAGTGAAACCCATCTTGACATAACAGCATAGCAACTTTACTTAAAATGTTAATTTCAAAGAATCACTGCTAATGGATACAAATTAAAGTATTTCAAATATAGTTCAATGTTTAAATTTGAAGTTTTGTCTGTGGGTTAAGCCCAGCTGGGGCCTACCTAGCAGCCCAGGTTTACCCCCATAGAAGTCCCAAGGAGATTTTAGCCCACTTTGACTAGATAAAGCCCAGGCAAAACCCACTTTGACACAAATCCATGAAAATGGTACTTTAAATTATAATTTTCTAAAAACAACCAAAGATGAGTATGTTTCAAAGTATTTACAAGATATTCTAGAAAAAAATTGTTGGTGGGCTCAGCCCATTTGGAATCTCACTGGTAGCCCTGGACAAAAATGAGGAAAACCCAGATATGGGCAAACCCAGATGGCCCAAGTAAAACTCAAATGGGCCCCAGGGACCATTGCTGGCTGGGATGAACATTTTCCGCAAGAGAGCCTCGAACTGTTCCCCATAGTATTCATAAGCAGTCAGGCTACCAACTAAGCTAACCAGGAAATTGTTAGCAAGGCCTACTTATGACATAGTCAATGGTCCATGATTGTAGAATTAAATGAGACTTACCAGGGTAAGGTGATATTTGACTTCGCCAAGGTCACCATGAGTGGTGCAGGGTATATAGGAGAGGTGGATTTAGGGACTTAATAATAATAGATTGATTGAGACAACAATTGTGAAATTAAATTGATTAAACCACAGGTAATTTTGCAGATAAAAGAACAAATTATTTCCTAACAATACATAGATTTCTTACTAATCTATGGGTCTGGGCAGGTTGGGCCTATTTACCCTGGACCACTTGTGATGCCCTCTGCAAAATCATAATCAAATATGACCTTACTCTGGTAGATCTCATTTAATTTTACAATTTTACAATTTTAGAGGGTATCTAGGAGACAAAGCTCAGAAGCAAAGCAATTTAGTTACTTTAGAAGTATTTACTTATATTCACTATATAACTTTTATACCATAAATGTTTCTATTCTGAATAAATTATAATATAAGTTATATTTTGTTCATACTTATTCTTATTCCTATTCAGCACATAGCTTTTTAAAAACATAAATGTTTCTCCTTAACAAATAAAGAACCACTTGTTTCACATCTTTGTAGTTGAATAAACTACATTGTTCCATTACGAATTCAACAACACATTTAGGCAAGAGGAAGAAGGAGAAGGAGAAGGAAAAGGAGAAGTCGAAGGAGGAGGAGGAGGAGGAGGAGGGGGAGGGGGAGGAGGAGAAGGTGGAGGTGGAGGAGGAGGGAGAGGAGGGGGAGGAGGGGGAGGAGGGGGAGGAGGGGGAGAAGGAGAAAAGAAAGGGGGGGTTGGGGGCAAAGGTCCCCCATTACATACTAGTAGACTAGCCTATCCTAAAATGGACTGTCTAGTCTTACCACGACTAGTGGCGCCATCTTCATTTGCTTAGTAACATTTTTAAGATAGTCTAAGATAGTTTAAGATAGGATTAATTCATTTCATTTCATTTTAAGATAATTAAGTTTATTTGCATTGTTAACATTTGTCCGCGCACCGAGGAGAGCTATCCCGGACATGTGTTGAAAAATGCCTAAAAATAGTTACATACAATTTTGAGATACTTAGAATGATCCTTAACAAATATATCTTTCCAGATACTTCGCCATCTGTTGGCCAATGAAAGCCCACCTTAGATTTACACCAAAGAAGATTCCTTGGATCATAATGGTCACCTGGATTATTTCAGCTGCTGAGTCTATTTATAATCTATTAGATCATATTCCGGTAATCTTACCTCCTAATACATTGAATAAAACCATAAGTGCTTTCTAACAAATTTTTTGGAATCTTGAGAAAGTGTAATTGGAACTGATTTTCCTGTAATGGTTTAGAGATGTTCAATGCATATAGACAAAGGAGCATTCATAGAGTTCCTCACTGAGGTTATTTCACTCAGCTTCACATAGTGAAATAACCCTCAGTGCAAAACTCTATGAGTGCTCCTTTGTGTTTCATGTCATCATTGACAATATTTGTCAAAATTCCATTTAACTGCCCTGAAAAAAGCTACGTTATAGTGGTTGAATCAACAATATTGAATGGCTCTTTAGTAAAGTCAATGGGGGTACCGTATCACCAGAAATAAAAATAGTGAACATTTTACGGCTTCACACTGTAATTTTAGATACTGTGGTTATACTTTATTTCGCTGGGTATATATTTTCGCTATATTCACGGAAATGAAAAATCCGTGAAATTCTTGTATGCTACAGTATGGAATAAATACCCACGCATTAGTCTTTTTTGCCACCTCAGCAAAAATTTACACCCGTGAATATATGTACACAGTACAAAAAACAAGTAAGTTAAAACTTCTAAAGGAGGCTTAGGCATCACAGCTGCAATGCCCAGCCCAGCGGCAATTTATCTTATCCAGCATACTTACTGTTTACCTTAATAAAAACACTTTTTCTTGGAATTGAAAACTCCATTGTTTGTTTTCTCTTTACAGCACCCTGGATATAACCCAGGCGAATATACATGTACGACTTATTATAG
Source organism: Harmothoe impar (assembly GCA_947462335.1). NCBI lineage: Eukaryota > Metazoa > Annelida > Polychaeta > Phyllodocida > Polynoidae > Harmothoe > Harmothoe impar. Next base: position 8,595,083 of record OX381705.1, on the reverse strand, counting down.
ATTCCTTTCGGATGAAAGCACTCTTGCCTTAAGCCTGCTTTTCAATGTAGGTATACCAGTGCCCATTTTATGCTTCAACTGTACCTGCATTGTACGAAGCCTGTTCATCAGTGTAAAGAGATCAAGGCAGATGACTGGGGAAATAAGGTAGGAGCTCATAATGGTGTAATCTTACTGTAAACCCTTCCTATTCAAACAGACTGCACACTATTAATAGTTAGTCAAGAGTAGCGGTAGATTCTACTGTTAGTCTACTCTTAACTTAGCATATATGGAATTTCTTGATTTGCCTCCCCCCCCCCAAGGATAGCTTAGACCATTTAAAATGGAAAATGGAAAAAAGACGGGTCCCGAGATGTAGTCCTAAGGATGATTTATCGGTAAATTATTTCAATATACTAACTTATGTTAAACATTTTAAATGATACCAGGTTATGCCTACATTAAAATGTACACAAACTAGGGAGGGCTCACAACTATCCACAATCAATACGGTAAAACTTGGTTAATGATAAACCACCTGTATATACCTTTTTTTCCAATTTAGTTTTTTCTATTTAACACAAACCAAAATCATTTGTCTTGTACAGAAGTTACTTCCCGATTCCTTTGGCTATATCATGTAGTTGTGATAAATGTTTATCTATTATTCCATGCACGGTGGTAGTTATTTATATATGATTATTATAGTCTCATAATTCTGAGTCTCTTTATCTCTCCGGTGCCTCGTCTAGGGGCCTGAGAATTGGTGCAGTGGACACACCAAGATTACGATCAAAATATTGACCTTGTGTGAAATTATGTATCAGATCATTATATAAATATATGTATATGCATTATGTATTACATTGTATAATGTCTATTATCCTAGCTGAAATTTCACTAATGCCTGCATGCTAATCAATTGATATAAATTGATTACAAGTGTAGGGGCCAGATTCCCCGTACCGTGGTGGAAAGCCTGAAGGGGTGAAACACCTGGGTAATCCTCCCCCTCTGTACCATACCAATCCAGTAATGTGAAACAAGGTCTATCTGATAGGACAAGGAGATGTAGCTCAGTGGTAGAGCAATCGCTTGGCAGGTGGAAGGCCCTGGGTTCGAGTCCCAGTGTCTCCTAAAACGTCATTTTCAGAGAAACTGTGTTCCTCACACAACAATGATATAAAACTGCTGTTCACCTACAATAGACGTTCCTGTGACTGTAAACATACAACAAAATCCACTGGAACAAAAGTTGCCAGCAACTTCTGCTGTAGGTGTGCAGTCCATACTTTCTACCATGGCATTTTATCTACTTTTATCATTTACAGCACACAGACCAATGCTGAGAGGGCTCGTCTCAGGGTAAGTAACATTAGCTTGTGGTCTAAGGCCAAATAACATAAGATTTGTTTCAGGTAACATGGGCAGAAAATCTGGGGTTGGTATGTCGGATTTTCTTTTTTTCCAATTTTTTTTTACAGCCCCTTTATAATACCTTAAATAGAACAAGGACATAGGAGAAAGCTCACCCCTTCATTTCAATAACAATAGGGGGAACCCAATTTCAACAGCTGTTTAAAGTTGTAATTTGGTGTTGAAAACATGGTAAAGTGGTTGACTCAAGGTACAAGGTCGACTTAAGGACACCTTACCCTAGTACCCCCTTTCCAAATCTATATTTCCTGAAATTCTACAATTTAGCTGTACTGCTTGATTAAGATGTGTGATTGATCACAAATGAAGATGATTAAACCATCAGAGGCCCACCATCAAAATGACATCAAAATTTGCCTGAGAATCAAGGCCAAGGTCATTCATGCAGCCAAATATTTTTAACCAAAGCAACATCATGTGATCTTACATGTTAATGTGTCTGATTATGAACCTGATACAAGTCAAAGTGGCCAGAAGTAAACTTCTTGTTAAATCATATATGTTTACATGTTAAACAAATACAAAGAGTTGTTCTTGGTATGAGGCTCAAGAACAACTCTTGATTCAAATGAAGGTACATTAATCCTTTCTGTCTGCTCTAAGGTCATTCTGATTGTTCTCTATAGCATCACAATATCACCATCCAATGTGATAAGAATAATTCATTCTGCAATAAATGCAACTATAAATACACATGTTGATGTGCTCATCCTCCTCCTTCTCTGCTCTCCACAGCTGAGCTACATTCTGATAATTCTGACTGCTATCTTCATCATCACCGCCACACCTCGACACGTGCTAAATTTGTTAGGCCAACTCGGACTTATTAATACTGGTCTTCATGTGAGAAGAGTTGTTAGTGGTATTCTAGGAGGCCTGATGTCCATGAACAGTTCCGCCAACATCATTGTATACAGTGTGGTATCAAGGTTAGTAATAAGTGGTGTATTTGTGTGCCATGGTATTTTATGTGAGTTATTGATGCTGTTGTGTATGTGTTATAACATCATTGTGTACCTAGTATAGGCTCCATATCCACAGCTACTATCGTTGTCCGTATAGGCTCAATATACTTAAAAAGCTCTGGTTTTGCAAGGACATATTTCCTCGCATTCCCCTGTCCCTAATATGATATGTATTGAGATAGCACTGTGAAGCGACCATCTTAGATCTATTCCTCCCCTTTGTATGTTTTTAGAATTTGATGTTCATGACTCGTCTGTGCATGTTGTTGCATTTTAAAGAGGGTAGTCTGTGCGGGTATGAACTGTTTACAGCATTGATGCCACCTTTTGATTGATGTAGACTTGACTATAATTACCCAGTTGTACATTCCACATCATCCAATTAAGGCCCTAAGTAACATAAACAGCCATTCATAAGCTTCCTGATTGGGTGTAGAAATCTACATGATTGTTATGGATAGGCACAACCAGTAGAAAACTGACCCTTCTGTCCGTAACTCTCAGACAGCCCTCAGCTCAATCTGAGAGTTACAGCCATAAGTATGTGTACCCAGCTATCTACTGTGAGGGTTGCTGCATAGGTCAGATGGTATCAGGATATACATTTTAGGTTTTGAAACGATTTTTATTGTCAAGAACACAGGAAATACATGTGGAAGTTATGAAATAAATGATGATACCTTTACATTTGTTGCATAATTTTTGTTTTCACATAAGTGATGAGATAAAGATGAGTAAGTACATGATGATATAAAGATGGAAATACGGTATCTAAGACATTAAATTCAAAGTGATGGCAGCAGTCATCTTTGAAAAAATTCACGTGATGAGTGTTGTACACTGACACCATGCAGAGGGAGGGATGGGTTACATTTGGTTTAATTTCAAGTGTTTCCAATATTGCAATACATTATGTGAGGTTTCATATCACCTCTTGTACTAGTTTTCAGAAATTAAGGGATAAACTGTGTGTCCGATACCTACCACCTTGCCCATTTCATTTTCCGTACAGCTGCAATAAGTGACAAACTGGCTAAAAGGTATAGGAGAAGCCCTCTATATAGGGAATAGCAGTCTGGAATGCACTAAATTCCTCCGGTAGTATATTAACTGACCACAATGCCTTTAAATACCTAAGCAGTATTCTCTATGAACGCAGTGCAGAACATGGTAAAATAACACACAATACATAATGTTACTGTGTGCTCCCGAGTTGCTCGAATATGTCGTAACAATAACTTATATACTTGTAAACTTATAAACTCAAAACCTATGATTATGGACCATTGGGCCAAGTCCGGCATTAGTATCTACCATTGTAGGCTATCTTTGTATTCTTCTATATGCCTACAATCTATCAAAGTTGAAATATGAAAGCACAGCACATTCAACCTATCACTAGTGCTGAGGCTAGTCATAATCTTAACAGGATAAATATGCTAATGACACTCAGGCTCACTTTTTTTCTGGCATGATATGCACTATAGTTGCTTCATGGTGTAAGAGGAAAAGCTAATTGTATTGTTTACATGTTACTTTGATGTTTGCAGACAATTCAGAACAGCATTTAAGGAGATGCTCTGTTGCTGCTGTAGAAAACCATCAGCAAGAAATTCAGGCAGAAGCATAGAACAAACCACCACTGAGACCGCCGAACACCCGGTCTAATTGTCACAACATTGAAGAAACCAAGGCAGAGACTGCTGAACATCCGGTCTAACTGTTACAACATTGAAGAAACGCACGCCAGAGACCGCTGAACATCTGGCCTAACTGTTACAACATTGAAGAAACCAAGGCAGAGACCACTGAACATCCAAAGGTGACAGGTTCTGCTCAATATTGTACGATAATATATATCATCCATCACTCAGGACACAGTATGAAACCATTCGGAATGATTACCTCCCTACTCTTTTAAATTAGGAAATGCTCTCAATTGAATCGGGAAATATGTACTAATCGTGATGGATTGCCTATTTTAAAGTCATCTACATTAAGCTACAATTGGGGATCTTTAGTGGGGTGTCCTATCATTACAGTGCTTTATGCCCACCAACAAAATGGCAGAAAAATTGGCTGGGAGCTGGTGTTGGACTGGGAGAATTGAATAATTGAGATCAATACAATGCCTTGTTGCGAAGGCAATGGTGTAAAAGCACCAGTCACAAGAGATGAGACAATTGAAACGCATATGGCTAAAAACATCCAGAATGAAGAAATAATGTTCATTGGTTTTGTTTTATGCAGTCGGTCATTTGTACCACATTATAAACATGACTTTATATGCTTAAGTACAGAGATTTTATCTTAAATATTCTAATAGAGAAAAGATGTTAACAATAAATTCACAATAAGAAAAATTGATACAATGGCTGTATCTCATGAGATCGACCAGGTGACATCTTTGACCAGCAAAGGTTATAATCGCTGAAATGGGGCCTATATACAAAGAAATTAGTGGGAAAAGTTCATTTACTATTATTAACCTTGTTTTGTTGTGACGTCTGACAATTTAGTAAAACATTATTTTAACATAGTAAAACAGATATTTGATGGTTCATTTCTCCATTATGTTTTAGTATGTATACCTCATAATTATCCCGTTTCCGGCCCCCTTCCCCCTGTAAAAAATCAAATCATTGTGCATTGGTCAAAGATGTCACCCGGTCAAAGATGCCACTGGTCAAAGACCATCCAATTGTAATGGCTTTTTATCCCTTTTCCAACCCAAGGATTGTTGTTCTGGGGTAAATATCTGAGGTCTACAGATAGGTTCTATCCCAGGATGATTATAGTTTCTTTTTCTTTTCTGAAATAGATTTACTATTCTATTATGGGAATTATGTTACCTTATTCTCCCAACTGTTTGCTTCTATATGAGTCCCTCTAATGCAGTCACCCCTAAAATGGATATGTAGCACGCTGGATATAGTTTTGTATAAACACAGATGCAGTCTCTAGACACAAGAAATAGTGAATGCTATGTTGCCAGCCGATTAACATGAGATGATTCTCTTATAGATTTTGAGTTTATTGCATTGTAAGTTAACATGACCAATACATGACTTATTGTTCCTGGTGTCTGTAAAGGTCTGCCCCAGTTACAACCCCTGCTATGGACAGATTAGATGGGTAGATGTGTCAACATCTAGCACTGTACCCCTATATTGCCCAATGATTCTGGTGTATATGGCTAACTGAGAATGACAAATGAGGCTCATCGGCCGCATGGTTAAGTTGGTTCCTCCAGATGTTAGAGATCATTGCTTCAAATGCTAGTACAATGAGAACACTTTTTTAACACATTTTTTTCTGTAACAATTACACTTGTTGTCCACTCACCATATCAAGCAGAAGTTTTTTCATGGACACATAACCACACTTTCACTTATTTCACAGCAATATTTCCACATTTATATTGTTTTTTATAGTGGTGATTGGACAATGGTCTCTAGTGACTCTTTGATAAATAACGGAAAAGCAACATCAGAGTCATGCATGAACGATCTTTTTTTCCACTTTTTTTTATGTTGTTATTTCTATTAGACAAGAAAATGGGTGTTTCAGGCAGCATGGTTTGAAATGAGTATAGGTAGGTGGTTGTTATGAAGAGGAAAGAGTATAGACTACGGACTGGAATGTAGTTACATGTAGGAACCATTCATGATAGTGACTTATGAATCAAATTGTGGATCATTGTGGGAACTACTATATTTCAGGGCCGACTTTCCTTTGAATATCTATTAAGTATTTGCAACAACAACAAAATCACGATTGGGAGGGGGGTTCGGTCCTGTTTTCTCACTTGGACCAGGTTGCCCGAAACACACCTTTTTCTTTTTTGGCCTTATGTATGTCATTCATCAGAAATGACTGTAATATTGTAGTGTGGTGTTATTTCATGAATATATAAAGTATTTCTTGTTTCACATGTCAAAGTTGAAAACCAAAAGTGTAGTAGAATTGCAAGGTAGGGCAGTACATCACATTGGGAGTAGCACCACAAGGTAAACTACAGATAACCATGTAGGCTATGATCCTGAACCACAGGAAGATGTAAGATCATATATGTGATGTGGAAGTTGAAGAGTGCTACCACCCACCACCCAAACCAGAATACTGTGGCCAGATTTGTCTCACTGAGGTAAAAAGAAATACAATTGGTGAAATTACAGATTCTCAGCCTAGACTGTATCATGGTTTGCGGTCTTGTCTCACTTGGTGGCAGGTGCTGGAAATAATGTTAGACAAGGACATGTGAACAAGGACAATGTACATGTGCAGACAGTCGCACAGCTGCCATTCATTGCATGAAACCTCATCAGGTTTAGTAGACTTAACCCTTAATGGATGACATGTTGCCCTAAGGAAACACTTGCCATCACCATGTACCAACGCAGTGAGGGGAGTAACTCGTCATTCTGAACTTTCAGGAGTGGAATGTCTGCATGATGCATTAATGCAGCAATGACAAATTACTCATCAGGGCAGAATTATCACATCAGAATTACAAAGGGTATAGCACAGTAAAGCACCATGCCATTCTTTAAAGGGTCACATGAATTTAATATTTAGAACCATATTGTTGTCGTGATTTTAAAATTCAAGTATTGCGTAACTGTTTTTAATGGTTTTTACACCAGCTCTTTTAAAATGATATATTAAAGAGCAAATACACACAAGTACTCTGCGACACAGGTGAATAGTCAGATACATACAGCATAGTTAATATCAGAGGATTTGGCGAAGCTGACAAAGAGAAATTGAATTTATAAAACTGTGGAGTGGCATTAGGAGTACCCATGAATGTTCCGTGGTTTGGTTTATCACTTCCCGGGTTGTTTGTCCATCATAAATGACCGCCATAAACCTCGGAACTCTAAAAGTGTTAACATCAAAATACAGTGAGCTGCTCCTAAATCACCATTTAAATAGGTTGTTTAGATGGTGTGAGGTGATGGTATCTGATGTTAATGAACTAACACCTACAATTGAGAATTACGACCTCCCAGTAGGAGGTTTCGCCAAATTCTTGGGTCTTGATTATATCCCTCTGTACAATGATGACAATAAACCATATTACAGCACAATTTGTATCTAGTTTTGTTTTGATTTTATTGAACCTAATTATAATTATAGATATTAACAAATAAGCTTAAAGTACAAAAACACAGCATTCCTTCAGTGCCCCTTCATTTTAACAATCAAAAAGGTTATCTTACAGCCACTCTGCCCCCTGTCCTGAAATAGCCCCTGACTATCTTGGAGAAATACCATCCTTGCCACTTGTAAGAAATTTCAGGATCAAATTTAATAAATTATTACAAAAAAAGCACACACCCCTAACTCAGAATGAGCCTTAAACACAGTTGGGCAATTCGGCCATAGTGATGCAATTATAGTTGAAGAATAAGTAATCCAAAGATTGTAGTAATTGCAAGCTGACCAAAGGAGAAACTATTGTGCCCTAATTGGCCAGGGGCGTGGCAACTGGGGGGGACATATCCCCCACCCCCCACCACTTCTGACCAACCCCAAAAAAGGTCAAACCAAAATGGTCAAATAAAAAGGGGTCAAAAAGGGTCAAAATAGCCCTCAGTCTCCCCTACTTTGAAAGTGCTTCCCATGCCCCTGTTGGCAATAAATTTTAATTTAGATTCCAATTATACATGATCAAATCCTCAAAAACCTTCCCAAATAAGGTTATTATTATCCCCATGCATCGTACAAATTAGTTAATTTAGACTAACATGGTTGCATATACTCAGTATTTTAGGAAAAAGGAGAAAACATATCTTTCATTTTATCTCATTGTTATTATATTCCCCTATTATAAAATTGATCATAGAGTTATTGAGAAATATCCAAACAAATTTCCTTTAAGTTTTCATTTTATTTCTAATATAAATATGAAGATCAAGATTAAGTTCAGATTCCCAACTATGCGAAGGTCAATACCAATCCAGAGTTCCCAGAGGCATTCTGTACATCAACATGGCGGCCATTTTCCAACATAGCCACTGTAAATAGAGCCGTTGTACCACCTTGGCCACATTTACTGCCAGCCTGCATTGAGAACTACATATATATATGCTTTAAGGTCCCTATGCTTTAACATAGAGGTTGCTAGATCAGCATGTTCTTAGAAGCGAGTTTTTAGAGTTTATTACAGTACTAAACTCCCCATAAACGGACCCCCTGTGAGACTTGTAGCTGTGTCTCACGACCTTGAGCCAATGTTTTTGTCTCTGACCGGGTGCCTTCTCTGACAGGGTGCCGTCTCTGACCAGATGCCGTCTCTGACCGGCTTGGCTTGATAAGGTCAAAATACCAACAGCAGGAGGCTAATTATAATTATGATTATAATTATATAACAACCACCATAACGTTTTTACAAATCCTTATATACATAAGTATAATTCTTTTTAAAACGCCTTTTTCTGACACCTGGTCAGAGACGGCAACTGGTCAGAGACGGCACCTGGTCAGAGACGGCACCCGGTCAGAGACAAAAACATTGGCTCAAGGTTGTGAGACACAGCCTTATATGTATTTCTTAAAGTGTAAGTGTAGGGGTGAATACATGCATTGGGCTTATATCCAAAAAAGGAAACGTGAAACTCAGTGGGTACAGAACCTTGCACCAGCATTGATATATTTCGCAAAGGGGATGTGCTACTGCTCTAATAAGGACATTGGGCTCTAGGGTCAGGACAAATACGTAGTTTCTTTGTACACAAATGCTTTCATCATTTCTTCCCTCCACTTGAATAGACAGACCAGAGATACATCCTGTTTGGAACATTGAAAGTGAAAATTTACAGTAGGTTCTCTGTTGTATATATATATATATATATATATATATATATATATATATATATATATATATATATATATATATATGAGTCAGCACTAGTATCTCTGGGGATATTATGTATTGGGAAGGAACAGAGGCAGCATGGTTTCTTTGGTTTCTTTAGGGGATATTATGTAATGTAGGCTTATAAAAGACAGATTAGAATACATGTTGAGGAATGCATCAGAAATACATGAGTCTTCAGGTGTTTTATTTAATTTTCCTAAAAGGTAAGTCTGTATTGTTGACAGGAGTGCCATATAAAGGTTGGTTCATTTGTTCCTCACCAGGTGGTAGCAGGGATTCATGCGGGATTCAGCAAGCTCACTACCTACTAGCTGCATTACACTAATTTCCCACTGTATCAGGAAACCTTGCGTATGAGTAGGTACCACGGATAGTTTGAAGAAACCCTTCCCTGAACAAAATTGTTAAACTGGTTAGGAAGCTGATAAAGAATGCTGAAGAATGATGGTAACAATGTTAAGATCCGTTCAGTAGTTAATTTTATATGAATTTTCCAAAAATAAAAGTTTCAGCCATTTAGCATCTTTCATTTTCAATAGCCAATGGGCCAATTTCAGAGTGATATTACACTTAGTTTAATGACAATTCGCAGTTGAAAAAAGATATTTCCCAATCAACTATATATGGACATTGTTCTCTGTTGTATATATATATATATATATATATATATATATATATATATATATATATATATATATATATATATATATATATATATATATATATGAGTCAGCACTAGTATCTCTGGGGATATTATGTATTGGGAAGGAACAGAGGCAGCATGGTTTCTTTGGTTTCTTTAGGGGATATTATGTAATGTAGGCTTATAAAAGACAGATTAGAATACATGTTGAGGAATGCATCAGAAATACATGAGTCTTCAGGTGTTTTATTTAATTTTCCTAAAAGGTAAGTCTGTATTGTTGACAGGAGTGCCATATAAAGGTTGGTTCATTTGTTCCTCACCAGGTGGTAGCAGGGATTCATGCGGGATTCAGCAAGCTCACTACCTACTAGCTGCATTACACTAATTTCCCACTGTATCAGGAAACCTTGCGTATGAGTAGGTACCACGGATAGTTTGAAGAAACCCTTCCCTGAACAAAATTGTTAAACTGGTTAGGAAGCTGATAAAGAATGCTGAAGAATGATGGTAACAATGTTAAGATCCGTTCAGTAGTTAATTTTATATGAATTTTCCAAAAATAAAAGTTTCAGCCATTTAGCATCTTTCATTTTCAATAGCCAATGGGCCAATTTCAGAGTGATATTACACTTAGTTTAATGACAATTCGCAGTTGAAAAAAGATATTTCCCAATCAACTATATATGGACATTGCATTAATATCTTCAGAATATGTTCATACATATTTGTATTGAAATATTGTACCCTCTAACACGGCAGAAATGCCAATCCCTTACCACTGAAAATGGCCATTCTGCCATTTTGACCCCATACCTAGTTCAAGGAATACATACTTGAGGACTTTGGTATTACATGTAATATATCTACATGTTACATAGAGCATGAATAATTTTTCTCAGATCATTTCCTATGTGTATCTTTTGAGTCATATTCGTTTAAAAATGGCAAGATCACTAATATGTACATTTGTCACAAATGCTATACTGCAAATGGTGCCATAGATTGTTAACTAGCAGTCCAATCCTCTTGTAATTCGAAACACATACTACCCATGACATGTCAACATCAAAACCATAATAATTTTTTATGGAAATTAACTTCATTTTTTTTAAGCTTACCAGGATGCTACATAGGATTAGTATAGAAAAATAACTATGATTTAATTTTGCCACTGCACCATCCATTGGATTGCTTAGCTCTCTTCACATGATCGTAATGACTATTTTAAACTTCAGTGTGAGGGGCGGGACGAACATTTTTTTTCAATAATAATATGTTTTTTAACGTATTATTTTCTATCAAATGCTACAAAAGTACTAATTTTTAATAATTTTTGTTCGTCCCGGGGACCACAGTGAAGCCTGATGTGTATCCTAATCAATGGTGCTGGTATATTTCATGTGCAATGTATGGTGCAATGGGAAATCCAGTTTATATGACAGAGAGTCAAATTAGCTGCAGGAAAACAGGTGACAAAACCTGTAATTTGACCCAAAGTGACCCCAAATGAAGACCCATTTCCACATGCATAGCAAGTACAACCTACTTAATACCAATGATATTTCAAACTAGCAGATCCATATCTTTCTATTGAGGGGTTTGAGATTTCTGCACATTAATTTTTATAGTCTCTGGAGGCTTGTAAAGATGGATATTTTTTCTCTGAGAATCGGCGATTTCGCCGCTATGACTCGCTTATGCGCGGTACCTAGTATGAGGCTAACTCGCGTATCAGCTGCCCCCCCCCCCAACTTTGGGCCGATCCTATGCACTGATCATCGGAATGAGCCTGATTAAAACTGGTCCCCCTGCCCTCTCCCATTTTGTCAGCTTTATCAAGTATGTTCAGTGAGTCATCTTGAGAGTGGACACAATGGGCACATCAGTGTTAGGAGACTAGCAGGGATTAGCGGTAGGCTGCATTTTCTTAGGCCTGAGGTGCGAATAGGAGACTTTTTTTTCTTTTTTTGGTTAATTTTAGGTTTACAAATAGGCTGACTACTATTTTCATCTTTATTATATAATGTGAAATAGAAATGCAGCATGGTATATTCATCCCATGTTACCTGAAACAAACCTTTTTTTTATTTGGCCGAAAAGTTATTCTAATGTTATCAGGGTTCCCAGTACACCTGGACATCCTACTAGTATATATATAATGTATTGTGGTCTGAGGGATTTAAAGCCGCTTTTGTGGCATAGTGTCCCCTTGAGGGTTGCCTCAAGCGATTACCTGTTTTAGAGTTTGAGAGACAGATTTGTCGCGGAAGAGCCTTACATGCCACCGAATAAATTGCCAGGCAACATCAAGAGGGTAGTCAGATCATATAAAAGTCTTCAATTCTTCACCCTTCCAGGCCATGTGTTTGACAACCATGGGTGCTATAGATAAGAGCCATGGGGAATGGGTGTCTGCAAACGATTTATGAAGAAGCAATTGGTCCCTACATGTGACTTTTATGTTATGTCTCACTATCCAAAGGACTGAAACATAAAACTTTTTTTTTTTAAGTTAGAATAAATTTGTTGCTTAACTGATAGGCTCCACACCAATGCAGATTCTTTGTCTGATTTGTATATGGAGAGGTTACAATCTGTGGGTATGACCAACATGCCCAGTCTAACAGTATATACATCCAGTATAGTGTCAACCTAGTCTACTCTACGAAATAAGTACAAAAATAAGAAACTGGCAACTAAGGCCACTCAAAAAAAAAATCTGGTTTCTCATCACCGCGCGCATCATGAAAATCATGATTTGGGGAAAACTTTGTTTTTTATTTTGTACATTTTTAATGAAAAAATGTGTTAAATATTGAAAAATATCGTCATATTTGGTATCAAATTAAAGCTTATACTGTCAGTAATGCAGTGCCCTAGGAATATCTTACATTTTCCAACTTCTGTAAATCAATAAACGCTTAAAAACTAAAGTGTGAAATTTATTCAGGAAAAGTCAACATTTTCCTATACATTTTGACCCCTCAGTAAAAAAAAAAAAATTAAATAAAAAACGCCCTCGTCATATTTTTCAGTGCTGGGTGATGAGAAACCTGATTTTTTTTTTGAGTGGCCTAACCTATAATGTGCACCATGCCATTGGTGTCTGCCCTCAGTACATACTATAGCTCTCTGCTCCAGATATTTCTGGGTCAGGTCTAGTTTCGTATATGTAACGGTGGATACACACTGGTATTCACAAAGGACTGACTCGTCCCAAAACCATGGATATGCAGCAGTATACACAAGGGGAGTGGAGTGATCACGGCGTCTTCCTCAGTTCTGTCTTTAACTGTTAAGACAGACAACACACGGAGGGAACAGAGTTCAACAAGAGGCAGAGGCCTCAGTTTTTGGTAGCTGTAGGTACACTTATACCACACTTTGCCAGGAGTACAAAAGGGACTGCCTGGCTGTATATGACGTACAGAAGGTGTGAAAACACTTACCACTAGTGTGGCATAAGTCAGTTAAACCACCCCTAGACGACTGTACTGAGGATAATGACTTAGTCACGGCTGAGCACACTTGTCTGCGACTCGTGATCTCCTAGACTGTCGCCATTATCCTCAGTACAGGGGTCTAGGGGTGGTTTAACTACTACCAGTGCCTGGTCAGTGTGTGTACACATTGTTTTCAGACCTCATGGGCCTCATGGCCAGCACTAGACTCACTCAGACAGAGGCAGCTTCCCTGCAGGCCGATCATGATAATGACCCTTCTCTAGAAACCGAAACCGAAGCTGCGACCAGTGGAAACCCTCCTCCTCCAGCACCTCACCAGACAGGGAGTCAGGTTGGTAACTACATTACAATTACTAGCATTATAGTAGTTTATAAATGACGTTACTCTAATGATAATATATCCTGTTCAACTATCTGTACCGGTCATGTTTGTGGTAACATAATCAAAAATGTAGTAGTAGTAGACCTACTAGTAGTAGCCAGTCGCACAGTCTATTTGGCAAAGTACAAACGTATATATATTCTATAAGACCTCCCCCCTATGAGGCAAACTCATTTTGGCTTTTTCTTCTCATATAGGCCGTTTTTTTCCCTCAAATTATGGGATTTGCTGTAAGATAGTAGGATTGCAAAGATTGTAAGATGTTTATTCAATCAGTAATCACGGTTTACACTGTGATTTTCAAAGGTTGCCACCTTGGGTTGTTATTATATCATGTTAAAAACACTTTTTAAAAGTATTTTTTGTAAGCCTTTTGTTTCCTCAAACAAGGGGGTTTGGCTTATAGTTGGGGTTGTCCCATAGTCAGGGATTAACAATAGTATGAGAATAGAACATCATATTGTCATCAGTCAGGCCAGATTTTGAACACCTACTTTCCGGAAGTGTTTTTTTTTATATTAGATTAAAAACGAAAATATCACATTTTCTTGTACAAGAGAGTGACTGCAGATGGGTCAAAAGTGACATCGCGACCTGGGCCCTTTTGGAGGCGACTTTCGACCTCTCAGCACTGAAAATCCATAGGTTGAAAGGGTTAGTCAGTACAGACTATCCTAGGTTAGTCATATGAGTGTTAGTCACAATGGCAAAGTTATATTCAAAAATGATCGAGGAGGTTAGGTACTAGTGACTGAGAGATTGGTCGTATAGGGAGCCTAGGAATATCAGTGTGCACCCCCAAGAGAGACAGAAGTTTTATTTTCATTTTCATTATGTTACAGACAACCAACATGGCGGCGCAGGCTCCAGCCCAAACAGCTCCAACAGCCCCCACAGTCCCCACAGCCCCCACAGCCCCCACAGCCCCCACAGCTGCCCCCACAGCCCCCACAGCTTCCCCCACAGCCCCCACAGCCCCCACAGCTGCCCCCACAGCTCCAGGCACTCAGATGTTACTGACAGCAACAGAGCAACAGCTCATCAGGACCTCAGAGCTAGGGGAGGAAGGCATCCCCTTCGTGAACCGACAACTTAGTTCCAGAATCACCCAGCGTAGAAGTCGCTGGACAACAAGCACCAGCCGGACCCCCCTCCCCCAGGGCCCAGTCCGCATCCTGCTCTGTGGGATGGGAGGGGTCGGCAAGAGCGCCTTGGGGAATCTCCTCACCCAGGGACAGAACTTTGATACCAGTAACAGCGCTGTCATGGAGACTCGCGCTGTGAGGTCCGCGAGTACCCAATATGAAGGACGTAGAGTCATTGTGTACGATACTCCTGGGTATTTACTGCGGAAACTGCTCGACGGGGAAGTCAGTCCGACAGAACTGATTAGAAATGTAAGTGAAGTGGTATTTTGAATTATTACACGACCTAATTATGAGTGTGTTCAGATCTTCTTTAAGGCTGTGTCTCCAGATAGGGCCAATGTGAGTCTTTGCCTGGGTGCTATCTTTGACCGGCTTGATAGAAAATGGTTTATTTAGGGTTACCACCTCATACATCTGTATATATTCGCCTGTTTGATGTAAATAATTTATTACCAGACTGTATATTGGGGGGAAACTTGATAGAGCATACAGTCCTTGACTATCTGCAGTGTCATGGATGGTTAACAGGGCATGGAGTATACGGCGGTATAAATGACCCACTCTTTGTCCGGGCTCTTTGTACCAGACCCCTGGGGCTCATTCTGTCCACCTGCCAGCACATGTATGGCAAGCAATATGTTTACCCCCGGTCCCTGCACTCTCAGACAGAAATGACATCATGCGCGTTCCCTCCCCTGAAAAATACACCCTTTCCCATGGACTATAGGTCAGAAAATGACCCCTTTTTGTGAAAAAACGTGGACATTTCATGGTAGAAAAACGCTGACATATTTTTCACCAGCCTCTTTTCCTGAAATTTCAAGAAACGTTTCCTCCCTCTATGGTTCTACATTTCCCTCGTGTGTTAATTTTAGTCCATACATTGAGAATCCTACTACACCCTGTATTCAATGTGGGTGTTCAGTCTATAAAATACACCATTTTTGATAGATCCAATTACTTGGCCTCTAAATCTATCCCCTTTTTCTGGGAAACGAGAAGTTATCTTGGGAAAAATGCCCCTTTTCTCTTGATTTCGGGGACTTTGGAAGTGGGTGAAAAAAGACCCTTATTTCTGTTTTTTGGGAACGAGCATAGGTGTCATTTCTTTCTGAGAGTGCAGGGACCGATATCGGAGTTTCTAACTTTGATGTTGGAGTTTCCGACTCTGATATCAGAGTTTTTAACTCGATATCTGAGTTCCCTACTCTGATATCTGAGTTCCTAACTCTGAAATCAACATTCCTACCTCTGATATCAAAGTTTATTACTCTTATATCAAAATCTTAAACTCTGATATCAAAGTTTAAAACTCTGATATTGAAATTTTAAACTCTGTTATCAAAGTTTTAAACTCTAAAATCAGAGTTTCTTACTCTGATATCAAAGTTAGAAATTTTGATATTGAAGGTGAACAAATTGCTTGCCACGCACATGCCAAGCCCAAAGGAAACCCATGGACACCCTGCCTAGTTAGACCACCTCCAACCTACGTGAAACCGAATTCGCAAAAGTGGATAAAATGTCAATCTAAAATGTCAATTCAAATTGCTGGCTGGATAGTGTCCACCCCTGATACATTAAAGTGGATATATCCGATTTTTCCTCAAATTCTAAATCTTACTTAAATGTATTTCAAACACTATAAAAGTATACTATTTAGAGAGTAGCGGTCAAGTAAATGGTATCAATGGGCGTCAACATGTTACAAAAGGCTCCAATGTCCCCCAGCCATGAGCTTTTCTTGTGCATTTTCAATGGGGGATAAGAGCATGCACGCTATTCCAATATAAGCCAATAAAATCGTATTAGGGCAAAATTGGAGGGAATTAGGGGAATGGATCAGATAGGAGATCAAATACATCATTTGTGAACATTCTGACTCATTTTTATGGAAATCTTTTCTTTTTGTCCTACACATTGGATATACTAACTTCAAATATTCATACAGTCTGCTGAATAAGCTCTTTGTCTTAGAATGTTATGCTAAGCACACATCTTTTTTATCGTATAAACCTATCTATTTATTCAGGGTATCGGCACTGTCGAGGAGGGAATCCACGTGTTTATTTTGGTCTGCAATGCCAGCGATGCACGTCATCGGTCTTCAGAGATACAACTGATTCAGAAAGGAAACGTAAGTAAAATAGCAGGGTGCAGCCCTCGCCCTTACTAGCGAATCTTTATCTTGTAAACTGGACTGTGAAGCCCAAATAGCTTTGTTACACTGAAAATAATGAATCTCAAATGTTAGTCCAAAGTTAGTTGGTTTTACTAAGGTTTTACTAACTTTTGTACAATCATTAGCGAAAAACATGTGCCCAAAGTTTCTATCCTATCTTAGCGTTTTGCTGCTAACCCTTAGCTAAAAGTTAGCATTGCCCTGGTCACCTGAACTTATGAGGCTACCATAAATTCCTGTGTATACCCGCTATTGGAATTAGCTGGATATTCACGGATTTAGACAGAGAAAATATCAGACTCCATCTTATCTGTAGAAAGGACGCCTTAGGAGTGACATCACATTTATTAAAGGAAGTGAAGTAGACGCTGGTACCTGACATCATATTTTCCTGCTTCGTACAATCTCATTTTTCAACACCCGCATCCACATATAACCCACACCCCGACTTTGAGAGAATCCTATAACCTCTACCTAGGGCTTGAAAATTGGGATTTTAGTACTGTACTATACTTTGAAAAACCTTTGTATTACTCGCCCCTATACCTGAGAATATTGTATAACCTGCACAAGAGGTTTGGTTCTAGTATAATCCACAGGTTACACACAGGAATTTATGGTAGTCATCCATTAGTGATTAGTACATCTATTACCAGCAAGCATCGGTCAGATCTCCAGTGGAAATTTACCACAGGCCCTGCACCCATGCAATTTGACGATGTATATGTATTTTTCGAAGATGATCCAATCAAATAAAATACATCTATAAACTCAAAAAAACAGTCAGTTGCATGGCCCTGGTTAATATGCTACAAACATAGCACGAGTTACCTGTGCAATGGTAACTCCATCCATTGAAGCCAGTTTGTCTACATAAGAATTATTGTCCTGTAGAATTGGCCATATAGAGACTTGAGTCTGTCTTTGATATATGCATTTTTCAAAAACACAAAAAAGGTATCCCATTCAGAAAAGCTCATTGGAATAGGTTGATTCGTTTTGTTTTGTTTTAATCTGGCTAAGTAGATACATACATACATTAAGTTACACCCCATATCATATTCAATATTAGAAAAGGTTACCTCTAAGCATGATAACAAGTGCAATTACAATCTTATCATGTAGATAAATATCTCATGATTTGCTTGTGCGTTGGGGAGTTCTTGTGGGTAGCTGGTTAGTAAAAAGTTAGTCATAGTTTAGCAAAATCTTAGTTCAATTTAATAATGCTGATAAGTTATTGGTTTTGACTAAGATATATTAGCACAAATCCAATTTATTCTGCATTTCTAACTTTCAGTTGCTGAACCAGAGGACCTTTCAGCACACCATGGTGGTGGCAACCCACAGTCAAGGGCACTACCTGAGTAAAACTGTCAATGACTTTATCCAGGACGCAGCCGATGCTCCAGCCTTCACCACCTTCATAGACAATATAGGTAGGCGTGTGGTACTAATAGAACAGGGAGATGGTGAAAAGCTGACCAGGGCAAAACTGAGCAGTGGAGGGGCATATTTTGATAAGGACAGGGAGACAGCTTTAAAGATGGTGATGGAGATGGTGGGTAGAGTCATGACGGAGAACAACGCCGCAGAGAGGCTGTACCCCATAGAGCAGCTACAGGCCGACCTGAAGCCGTGTTTCCCCCCGCGGGCTGTGGTCTACACACCACGGGGGGAGAAGACCATGGAGACCTTGCAGCTGAATGATGACGTCCTGGTGGTCAACTCCCAGGGGCAGGTTCTGTATGAGAAGGTGATCATGTTCAGCCACGCTAACCCCGCCCAGCGCTCCTACTTCTGCAGCATCAGCACCGAGGACGACCACCGCCTGCAGCTGTCTCCCGGACACCTCCTGCACGTCGGGCAGATCGGCAAGCTAACCCCAGCCCAGGACGTCAAAGTGGGAGATGTCGTCTTCTCCAGTGGTGGTGTCGGGGATGTGAGAGCTGTGACGGTTAGTGCCGTCAGTGGGGGGTGGCTGACGGGCATCTACTGCCCTCACACCCCGAGTGGCTGCATCCTGGTGGACGGGGTGGCTGCCTCCTGCTACACTAACCTGCTGCCTCCTACCCTGGTACACGCGGCCATGCTGCCTGTCCGTGTGGCTCACCGCCTGCTGCCTGACGCCTGGTTCAGGTGGCTGCTGCCGTACAACAGCAGCCAGGGCATGCCCAGCCTGCTGTGGACACTTAGTCAGCTCCTATAGGGCCGTCGATCGCAGCACCACTTGTGCTAAGTTGAGAACCTTCAGTACAGGCCCTTGGCCACTAGGTGGAGCAGATAACCGGGGGTTATGTGACTATACATGGGTAAAAATCGACACGTGCGCCACGGCGACATGGGGGGTTGTTAAAATTGACACGGGGGGTTTAAAATTTGACGGACATAAAATTATAGGCCAGAATGTATAGGATAAAAATCGGCCCCTTTACTAAAAAACGACATGGCGACGGTTTTGGCTACACGCCCGGGGGGGGGTACTCAATTTTTTTTTGACACGGGTGTGCGGCTGGCCCTTTGGCAACCCTTACCCTTGGTGAGGGGGATTTTGGTCAGAAGTGACCCTTGGTGAGGGGGATTTCGGTCAAAAGTAACCCTTGCTGAGGGGGATTTTGGACAAAAGTGCCTAGGTTTTAGCAATTTTTCCCGAGGAGTCGGCCTTGGTGTAAGAATTTTGGTCAAAAGTGACCCTTGTTGCAAAGAATTTTGGCAAAAAGTGACCCTTTTTGGGGGGATTTTGTTGAAATCTCCGAAAAGTGACCCTAGGTGAGGGGGATTTTGGTGAAAATTGACCCTTGGTGAGGGGGATTTTGGTGAAAATTGACCCTTGGTGAGGGGGATTTTGCTCAAAAAGTGCCCTTCCCAGCTGCACACCTGTGTTTACAAAATATATGAAGTGCCCCCCCCCCCCGGGGCTACACGGCGATAATTCTAGCTACCCATGTATAATCACGATTTTGACATCACAGGACAGGCCAACATTGCTTCTGTCTGAAGTGGTCCCCAGGACTTGGCCCTACAGTGAGTAGGCATAGGTGCTGAGGGTCAATGCTATTTGCATGTCTTCAGTGTAACACAGACTGAAGGAATTACTATCCTGACTTAGGCCCCATCTAGAGACAACCTAAGGAGGACCCGGGGGTTAGACATGGCTGCGCCCATGGCCTAACACCTAGGAGCCCTACAAACACAACACTCTATCAGAAAACAGATGGTATCTGCTAAATACTTATGTACTTTTACTGAGTACTTTGCTGTGTATCCTGGAAAATACTCTATTCTAGGAAAATACTGAGAGACACAAAAAGGGCATTTGCAGACATTTTGGTCGTATCAACTAGACCTTATGTCAGACTTCCTGGCGAGGCCCCTGATTGTGAGGACTTTAGGACACCAATTTATGGTATCAATTAAAACTTGAATGTCAGTCCTGCAATCTACTAAATTTCACATTAACACCATATCCTAGTAACCATATCACCTTCTAGTTACAACATCAATCAGAACTTTTACAACCTTTAAATAGGGTTGATTTCATGATTCGGTTGGCACCCTGCCGTGCGATGGGTGGCCTCCTCTAGGGGCTTTAATGTCTGATGCCCTTACCCTGCTGTGCTCCCTTTGTTGGCCTCGCCAGCTAGTCTGACATCAGGTAGGGGTGTTGCTGTCGGAAAGTACATGTATATGTTAAGTATCATTGAAATTGAAAAATATATATGACAAGAATTATCTAAGCAAGATAACCATGACAGATTTACTATGTTTCATTAGGTATACTGAAATGTACTACTCAATTAACTGATGCGCACAACCTGCTGTGCATAATGTGCCTCTACATGGGTACCCGAACTTTTGACCATGTCGGCGTGCCGATTTTTAGCAAAAGGGGCCTGTTGCTGGGTCGATTTTTAGCTATATAAGAACTTAGAGAAAAATCCTTGTGGGTCGATTTTTATCCCTTATTTCCCTGTGTCCGTCGATTTTTAAAAGGGCCTAAAAGGGCCGTGTCACCGTGTCGCCCGTGTCGAGTTTCACCCATGTAGAGGCACCATAATGAATTTGCCATAATCTTTGTTTTCTTTTGAGTGGTGTAAGGAGGTGATGAGAATCTACATACATGTTTAACCCATGTTGCCTTATAGTGATGCACCAGTGTGCAGTCTTTGCGAAAACATACAGGACAGTGGCAATGTCCTTCTAAAATGGCACCGGTCCAGCAGATTTACAAGTGTAGCAGGACCGAATGTCCAGTCACATGTTGGGCTTTTCTAAACTGGAAGAAGGCAGTTGGGATTCTAAAGTTGAGATATGCATGTCAATATACTGTATAAAACAATATATCCATCTTGAATGCAGATATGTGGCTATCCGGTCTTCCAAATATGTTGCTGGTCCTTCAACATTAAAAATTTGCAGGACCGAATGTCCTGTGGGATGAAAAAGTTTTCGCAAAGACTGAGTGTGGGGCGAGTAACTCACCAGAGCTGTATTCAGGCATCATGATGGCAAGGAGCATAACACTGTTATTAATTCTTTAATGACCGCATCATGCCCTAATGCATCATGCCCTTGGTCGGCATGATGCATGATTGCAGTCCTGGCAAGTTACTCCCCATTGCTACATTCAAGCATCATGCCGACCCTGCAGGGTTCAGACACTCCCAAAGGGTCGGCATGATGCACCAATGCAAAAGTCTTAAATTGAGCATAAAACTGACAATTGGCTGAATTCTAAGCTGTGGACACTTAGTCAGCTCTTACATATTTGCAGCAAAAAATCAAAGTGCCCAGGAATGTGGAACCTGAACAGAACAAGAAAACACGAGACAACATACTCAGCATGTCTTCACTTTCGCTGTCTTAAAGGTTGTGCGAGCATACAATAAAACAATAGACTTGTCTCCAGAGTCTTCCAAGTGACGGTCATAAAATAAACGAATCAAAAACTTGTCTAAGTGACAAGGAAGCGGGTCTTCTAGCTGGAGATAGAAGACCCACTTGGCAAGTGCCAGCCCAAAACCTGACATTTGCCAGCTCCAGATTTTATTTGTGGATGGCAACCTGATAGGTTAGACAACTCTTGACTCGTTTATTTTATGATAGTCACTTCGACGAGTCTTGAGACAAGTTTACTTTTTCAGTGTATATCAAATGTACTATTGCATACCCAGTTATCACATGTACCTGGAAGAACAGAAGAAAAGTTTTATTAATGAGAAACATCTCCCTTGCAAGGTGATGAATGTTAATAAAAAATTAAAAATTAAAAATTAAAAAATAGAGGTGCCTTTTTGTGGAACCACTTGCCTGTCCATGTCAGGTCGATAGGGTTTTTGATGAGTTTAACCTATTATTATATAGACCAATGCAGCAATAAAGGGTGACTTAAATTTCATATCATGTGTTCGTTTCCATTCAACTTTTTAATAAATCGTATGATAGCTAAAAAAAAGAAGTGGTTATTTATAATTAAAGCTGGTGCCGGATATTTCCGAGCTGAATAAGTTATTTTTGTACACCAGGATAAAATAAACGAGATTGGTGTATATTCACTAGGACTGTCATCGATACCCCCCAAATCGATACACCGACATTTACAGAATTCTGACTATCGCATCAATAAAAACATTATAATTTATATCGATACACCCTATGACCCACAGGTTGTCAAGGAATTTATCTTTGCAAAACTGTAAAAATTGTGTGAAAATTCCAACTAGAACTAACTAATTCATTAAGTTGAAAATGTTGCACATAAAAGCCCTAATATTTTGGGAAATTAACTTGCGAATGTCCATCAAAAGAAGTTCTGCATAAAGCCCATATCTTTCCATTCTTGACATAGTATGGGCTACATCTTGTAATAACCAACTGAAAGCATATTTTAACTATTTATCTCAGATCAAAATAAATCGAAAAATCGAGACCAAAAAAGTGATAATCGGAATCGAGATAAATTGGATAGCAATGACAGTCCCAGGATGGTGTTTCTCCACAAATTTACAGACGTCCGCAAATTTACGGACGTCCGCAAATATATCTATGGAGCTCCACAAATATATACGGATGTCCGCAAATATATACGGAGGTCCGTATCTGTATGCTTAAGTACCAAAACGAGATGTAGACCTATATTTGCAGAGCTCCATAAATATATGGAGAATGTATTTACGGACGTCCACAAATTTACGGACGTCCGTATATTTGTGGAGAAACACCATCCAGTCACTATTTACATCATCTCACACTCAAAGAATTACCCAATCACCTACCTTACAGTGTGTGCTGCAATTCCTTTTTCTGATATGGGTGCGCGGCTGGACCAATGACAACCCTTACCCTTGCTTGGAACTTTTGTGTCAAGAAATTTTACCTGTGTATCCAACATTTTGGCGAAAAATGTTAAATTTGGGGGGAAACAGGTCATTTGGGTGAAAAGTCACCCTTGCTAGGGTGATTGTGTTGAAACTAGACCCTTGCTAGGGACATTTTCTCTTTGAAACAGGAGCCTTGATAATGATAGGGAGATTTTGCCGAAAAAGTACCCAGGTTGCCAGCCGCACTCATGTGTATGCAAAATGTACTAAGTGCCCCCCGGGGCTGCAATAAACCTAGACTTTAACTAAATGTTAGATACACATATTTGGGGACATTTGAGAGGTGCTTCTTTGCTCTGTGAGATTCACTAACTACTTTGCCGATACTATGACAGTATAACACGGATAGTGAAATGAAACACCGAAGCCCAGGTCTTATGGTTTGTGTCCTCGCATATTGGTTTAATATGAAGGTTTTTAAGTAGCCCTATATCAGCGATGTTTCAGTAATTTCAGAGAATTTCATGATTTTCATCAGATCACTCAGTATTATGTAATACTTTAAATGGGTAAATATTGTTTGGAACTGATGTGCACTATATTGACCTATGCCTATAAACAAACTCAACTTGATGTATTGAATAACAGTTGTGTAGTGTTGATTTGGATATTGGTCATTTCCGCTGTTTGAGGACATTAGTAGTATAGTATGTATCGGAACGGGACTATAGTTAAGTACTGTTTATTACTCAATCGACATGCAGCCAATCAGAGGCCTCCATTTGGTCACGTGACCGGAAGTGACCTACTTAGGGGATTAGTGGTGCATTCTGGGTAACCCTGCAGCCAATCAGAGGCCACCATTTGGTCACGTGACCGGAAGTGACCTACTTAGGGGATTAGTGGTGCATTCTGGGTAACCTACTGACCTACTTAGGGGACCGGAAGTGACGTCATATGACCTAATTTAGGATCACGTGACCGGAAGTGACCTGATGAGTCACGTGAGCGGAAGTGACGTCACATGACCTAATGGCCGACCGGAAGTGAGTGACCTCATTGAGGATCACGTGACCGGAAGTGACTTGATTGATCACGTGAGCGGAAGAAGAAGTTTTTTGTTTAGGAAGTGAGGGTCTTTAGGATCACGTGACTGGAAGCGACGTCGTCACATGAGTGCCGCTTTAAGAGACTGCGCGACTTACTAGTAAAAGAAGACGTATGAAAATAAAAACACAACAATATTTTATTTTATTTTTTTTTATTTCTTTTTTTTTTCAATCTTGATAAACACTCTATTTTTGAAAAGATGCACACGCTTATTTTTTTTTTTTTCATATCTCTAAAGGACTCGTTGTCACACCGTCAGAATGCACGCGACGCTTATAATACAAGTAGCGCACGCCGTCTTTCTCTATGGTGTAGGTGACCATTTTGTTTCGCACCACTTTGAAGTTTCTATTTACAGCAATGAGAGTTTTTCGTTGGCGAAGAACATCCAAGAAGTCGTCTGGTTCCTGAGGGTTTTGTTTCTTCTGTACGCCTTTTGCACTCCATTTTTTGGATTTTCTTTCACCGGTGTCGCTGACTCGATCGTAGCAAATGTAAGTCTTAGGGTTGAGACTTAGGATCCCGTCACCTTCCCACTCCGCTTTCATAAGCCCCGAAGTTCTCAGATCGTGAAGGTACCGTCTCTCACAACATCCGCCGGGCGGCGGACACCATTCTCGCACTCTTTCCGTTTTTGTCTTCACGAAAAGCTCTAAGTGATCGTCGCACACCGCTGTCGGAAGCCACTTTCGTTTCTCTCTGAAGTACGTCTCTCTCAGGCAAGGTTTGACTAGGTCATCCAACGTGTCACCGCTGAGAGCCATGTAAAGACTGTCGGTGTCCATTTGACAAAGGGCATAATCGCGCCGATCGACGAATCTATCCAAGAAGTCGTATGTGAACTCTAACATTTTCAACTTCGCGTACTGGTATACCATGAACCCTATTTGAATAGGGAGGTTGTTGTTGACTGTTTTCGGTTGTAGTTCGACTTCAAACAGATCGGAACTCAACTCGGACGCCTTTTTGAATTGGCCAATAGTTCGAACTTCCGACTGTCAGTGTATCTCACCGCCGTGTGTTTTTCTTTGTTGCAGATTGTTTTACCGTACGTAGCGTTTCCCATTAACTTGTAACAGTCTGACAGAATTTTTTCGTTCTCGTTCACGTCGCCACGTCTTCGCGCCGCCGTTACTTCGTCCGCGAAACCGGCAAAGGAGCGTTTAGGTAGGTATTCTACCACCAGCTGCACTTTGGTGACTATCAAACCGTGCTCTAAATACCACTTGAGAAGCAGCGTTCCCAAGAGAATATTTTTTCCGTGGTAACTCCCTATCAGACATCTCTGAGGCGTGTTCAACAGCTTTTCTTCCTGCGCAAAGTCTGACATGTGAGGTCCTATGTCCGATTTTGAAACGGTCGCGTTCTTGAAAACGGGGGTCATTTCTTCGAAGTAGTCTCGTAGGTGAGGCGGCGTAGTGATGTCCACTTGAACTAAACCGAACATTTTCTCCTCTTTCACAGCGGAAAGGATGTCGCTCTCGCTCATCGCGTTTCGAGACACTTTCAAAGCGTCAACCTTCCAGCGTTGTTGGGAGGCCTTGACCCGCTCATCTCGACGCTTCATCTCTCGCCATTCGCACTCCCACACGACGACCAGCTTGTGACCTATCGCTTTCAAGTAAGCGCTTACTCTGGTCTTTCTGTCGCGTCTCTCCTCTCTCAGTGAAGCGCACTGATATCGGTGCGACGGTATGCACTCGTGAGCGTGGAACCAACACCCGTGAAACTGGAAAACCGTATTAGAGGCCGCGTGAAACCCGTCCACGCGAATTCTCCGACAGCCTACAACCATCTCGCCGCCGTTCAGAGCGTGGCGCAGTTTCACGTCGCGGTCGTGCTCTACGAAGCGTAACCACTCCAAAGCGCTGTGAGAGTTTCTTTGCCTAATTTCGGGCTTGAACTCGGTCTCGGGCCGTCTCACCGCGTAATAGCCCGTGCAGTGCGCTTCGCTCATGCAGCGCAAGTACAGAGAGTTAGCGTCTAGTCCTAGGATGTGTTGGCACGGTCTCGCTTCTTCGCCGTACTTGTGCTCCCTTATCCGCGTGGTGCCCTTCTCGTGAAATCTATGGAAGATGATGGAAGGACCGCCGACTAGATTTTCTTTGATCAGAGCGTGGAGGACGGCGTCGGACTGGGGGAACGTTGTGAACGCGTCTTCTAGGTTTTGGAAGAGGAACCGTAAAGTCAAACCGGCGAGAGAAACTCCGTCTTTCAACATGTCAATGCCGCGATCTTGGAAAAATTTAGCGTGATTTTTCAGAGCTTGTATGAAAGGTTTGACGTCTTTGTTGTTGTAGTGGATCAAGTAGTCTTCCATAGTTTGCATCTTCTCGTCGGACCAAACTTTCTGACATGCGGCGTAGTCGGATTCGGACATTTTGACGCCCGTCAGCTCGCTGTCGAAAGCCGATCTCGGTGGCAGCGTTCTGTTTGCCAGTTTCCTGGTAGACGTCATCCATTCGTAAGGAAAGTGACCTTTCTCTTCGTTCCTGGTGAAAGCTCGCAAATAGGTCGCGTAGTTGTAACCGGGTGCCAAATAGTTGACTACGTCCAAGAAAACCGTGTGCTGTGTGTAAACCGCCAAGTATTGATTGCTTCTCTTTATGACGCTGAATTCTTGGTTTCTTCGGTCTCCGGAGGCGAAGAACGAGTGAAGGCGCATTTTGATCAGGTTCAAGTCGTAACGCCCCGAGTTGAAGCCCACGACTGGAGCTTGACGGATGTATCTCAGAAGCCGCTTCTTCAGTTGAACTAACGGGTGTCTGGTCTGAGCCGCAGCGAAGCCGCCTGGAGAAGGGGTGAACGTCGCCTCCTCCAGCAGGAGAGCTTCACCTATCGCCGCATCTAACTTCGCTAAGGTCGGTCGGTAAAGTTCTAGCACAGCTTCCCCGATGACTTTGGCGTTCTCGTTTATGTGATTTAAAACTCGGTCCAACAAGGGGTTGGAATCTGCGTCGGATTCTCTGACGAAGCAGACGGGCCCCTCCCACCCCGGAAAGTCGGATGCGACGCTAGCCGACAAAGGGACGTGATCCCACAGCAGGGACACGTGTTCTGTCGACGGTTCTTTGCACGGTCTGAAGAAAGCCTCGAAATCGAAGGCGATCTTGTAAGGGTAGATTCCGGAATGTCCGTCGGGGGGAAGAATGGAGAAGTCTGCTAGCGCTTCGAAAATCGTTCTCGAATTTTGGTAGATGCCGCCTACGTAGCGCAACTTGACTTGTCGGCAAGAGGAAAGCTGGTTCCTGTGTCTCTTCAGCAAGAACTCGGTGGTGAACGCCGCCTTACACTTGCAACATTCGTATATGCCCGCGTACGCGTTGAAGTCCGTGACGAGAGAGACGTGCAAACCGCCTTTCGCCGTCAGGTGTAGGTTGACTTTACCTCGGGCGGCCAGAGTTCTGGAAGGCGGTCTGATCAGAGTAACGCGTCTTCTCAACTTCCGCCCCGGCACTTGACGCGACGCGGTGTAAACCGCTATCTGTACGTCAAACAAGTTCTCTAACGCGGGTAAGTCGCGGATGTTCAGACCCGGAAAGGATTCAGGTGTGGCAGCGGGACAGAACTGACGTAACAAATCTGAAGCGCGCTTGCTGGTCTTGTATAAGTGAAAGGAAATGCAGCGGAAGATGCAGAGGTTGTCCTTGTTGGGAAAATCTAACACGCCGCTTCTCTTTCCAACTCGACCGGCCTGAGTGATCCTACCGCCTATGGGGAATTCCCCCGGTCCCATGTAAACGCAAATGTTCAAATTGGTAGGAAAAAGAACGTGCCACTTGGTGTCAGCGTCGCAAAGTTTCCGTACTTCCTCGCAAGCGACGGTGTTTTCCATCTTTGAGAGGAGCTCTTCCAAAGTTTCTGAATTAGTTATAGTAGGGAGCGGTTGTATGAGAGTTGCGTTGTTCTGGGAGGCGTGAAAGTAGCGCAGTTTGCTCTTGTCTTCTCTGTGTTGTAAGAGTAAGCCTACCGAGAAACCCACTTTGTATCTGAATCTTTGTGTCAAGTGAATGCGACGCATAGTATCTACAGCGTCACTCAACTCGCCGGTTGGTAGCCTGAAGTTTGTTACACTCACGCGAGTCCCGTGCATCCTGACGCCCGTTTGTATCGCAGGCCAATTCGCCGTGAACGTTTCCTCCCCGTTCGGTACAGCACATATGCGCGGAGGGACGGTCACCCCGTCCAGAGATTCGCGTCGACAGGCGATCTTTCGGCAATCGCCTTCGCCGCATAGAGGGCAAAACTTAGGTACTACTCTACAATTTTCTACGTGTCTCTCGTGGTTGTACGGTCTTTTAAACATTTTGAAACACTTTTCGCATACGTACTGTGTCATGTTTTTTTTTTCACTCAGTTACCAACTACTTAGCCGTCTAACTATCTATCTATCTATCAATCTATCTGTCTATCTATCTATCTATTTATCTTTCTGTCTGCTGTCTGTGTATCCGTCTGTCTGTCTCATACAGCGTACGTCAAAACGCTGTGTGTGTGTGTGTGTGTGTGTGTGTGTGTGTGTGTGCGCGCGCGTGAGCGTTGAGCGTCTCTCATTCCGAATCTATGCCGAGATATTTCAGAATGATCTCTGTTTTGTCATCCAACTCTTTGAGCGCTCTGGCGGACAGCGTCACTCCCTGCTGTGTGGGTTTTTTGTCAGGACCTTCGTACTTGCGCACGTGGACGAGGTTCTTACCGCTGTAGTAGCTCACAGCTGCGTACACTTCGCCCTCCTCATCCAGCACTGCGAACCAGGGGGTGTGATTAGGTTTTCCTTGCGCAGCCGCTGTGTCGCGTATGCGCACCACTGCGCGGATATCGGCGATGCGTGCTATGAGCTCGCGCAGCGCGTCGGCCGTGAAGTGCACTCGCTTGCTTCTGGTCAGAGACGCCTCTTTCACCTGGCCGTCTTTTGTGTAGCGCGGCCTCCTAGACAGTCTAGCCACGTCCTCCCAGATCTCCAGCGTCAAAGCTCCGTCTAAGCAGAACTCTAACCCGAGAGGACGGGAGAAGGTTTTCTCTGCTTCTTCTCGTCCATCTCGTTCTTTTTCTTGTATTTTTCTCTTCTTACTAGGCCTTGTTGTTCTGGAACTCACCTTAGAACGTTTCACACCCGCAGGATGAGTAACACCATCAGCGTGAGCTGAATCAGCAGCAGAACCGATAGCAGGAGCAGCGTCAGCGCTGGTGGTATCCGAGGCCTCGTTGTTGGAACAGCGCAGCCACACGCCGTCGGTGCTGAGTGTAGCGGTAGAAGATGAAGCGCCGCCGCCCTCGTAAGGTGGCGGTGAGGGCAGTCGCCACGGACCGGACGGGACGCTACTAGTGGAGGAAGTGAGGTCGAAAGGTCGAAGAGGGAAGCCGAAAAACGTACCGCCCACCCCTTTCCCTTCGGGTTGTTCGTACGCCTCGTCGTCAGCGTCGTTCTCTGTCTCACCCTGTTGCTGCTGCTCCTCCTCCTCCTCCTCCTCTTCTTCTCGGTTTAGGGGCTGAGTGTCCGAATAGCTGTCACTCTCAGCGCGAGCGGCGTCGAGGGCGTCGGTCGATGTAGTGGTGGAGGAGAGGGGCTGTGCAACGTGCGGCAGGTCATCAAAGTCATCAACAGTAGTGGGGAGGTAAAAACCCGGTTGCCAGTACTGCGCTGTGCCAGGAGCGTTGTCGTCAGTAGTAGTAGCGGTAGCAGCAGGTGCGACAGAAGCAGCAGCAGCAGCAGCAGGCGCAGCAGCAGACGCAACAGTAGCAGGCGCAGCAGCCTCAGCAGGCGCAGCAGTAGCAGGCGCAGCGGTAGCAGGTGCAGCAGCAGCAGCAGCAGCCGCAGCAGGCGGGGCGGCAGTAGCAGCGGCAGCGCGCTTAGCAGCAACGTGTACCGTCGCGAGTGTAACAACGTCGCTAGCACGACGACTACTACCAGTAGTACTACTACTACTACTACTACTACTAGTACTACTACTGCTACTACTACTGCTACTACTACTACTACTGCCGCGAGCGCTCGCTACAGCGGGAGGGTGATAAGACCAAGCGGCTGCGGCGGTAGTCTCATGTTCAGTAGCAAGAGGAGGCACTGACGCTAAACGAGCGCTGTTCCGCGTAGTCTTCTTGTTCTTGGACGGCGCTAGGTGTTGTCTTTTGCTCATGGTGGTGACTGTAGAGAGCAGCAAAAGAATGAGTGAGTGAATGGAGGTTTCCAGACCCCTTATATACGCCTTCTCGCTTCTAGAGCTAAGGTACTTACTGACCCTGTTCAGCTGCCGCCGGCTGGCCGGCGGCCATTCACAAAGAGAAACAAAAGACATAAGGCATGACGTTTTCAGCTGGATCCCTTTCCCCCCTTTTGAGAGATCGACTGTCATGAGCTAAGCCGCTTAACACCCTGTTCAGCAATTCAACGCGCATTAGCTGTATAAAGGATTAAGCGGTTGCTGCCGTCGACTGACCGGCGGCCATTCACAAAGACATAAGGTATGACGTTTTCAGCTGGATCCCTTTCCCCTCTTTTTTTTTTTTGAGGGATCCACTGTCATGAGCTAAGCCACTTACCACCCTGTTCAGCCATTCAGCGCGCGTTAGCTGTATAAAGGATTAACGGTGACGAGCTTAGAGTGTGTGTACAAAAAAAACTACAGGAGGCGTGTGGCGTGAAGCAGGACCCCCCTAAGACGAACGTGTCTGTCTGTGAGTAGAGGCGTGTGCATGTGGTGAGCGACTTAAGTGTAAGACAAAAAAAAAAAAATCACCACCTCCTGCCGTGGTGAGTAGACCGGGCCGGCCAGGCGGCGGCCGGCTAGTTCAATAGACTAAGGCTGTGCATGAAAAAAATCCGATTTTCACCTGACCTCTGACGTTTGTTACAATGAATGTCAGAGGGAGGGAGACGTCCTCAGGTAGGGGGTAGGAGGTAAGGCTAATGGATGAGGAAGAAACACCGTTTTCAGCTGGTCTCCACGGATAGCGATGACACACCCCTCGTCATCTAAGCTCTTAAGGAGCGGAGCGGTTGAAAAAGCGTCATGCGGACAGGTCGCTACACAGCTGGAGTGCTGTTGGAAATGGGATTAAACTCCCTCTGTATAAAAAGCTCTGATTTCTGTTGGAAAAAAACCATATCGCCTCTGACCACAGTAACGTCTACTACCACCACTGCCGCCGCCGCCGCCGCCACCGCCGCCGCCGCCGCCGCCGCCGCCACCGCCACCGCCAAGACGAGACGAGATGGCTCAAGCTATTCCACTTTCAAGCTCGCCTTCACCGCCTTGTCCACCTGAAAAAAAGTTAATGCGGCTTGACGACGTGAGACGCGCGAGGCAGACCGATGGGGAGAACAGAGAGGTAGGACAGCGGCGGTTAGCCTATAGCGACGCCTTGCTTCGTCAACTAGGTAAAGAGTTGAGCGGCTGTTGGAGAGAGTTGGGCAGTAGCTTAAAAGTTACCGCCGCCCGTATGGATGCTCTAGTAGAGCGCAGTGTCAAGACACCGGAGGAGCTGTGTACGGCGATGTTCCGAGTCTGGTGGGGTGAAACCCCGCATCGTCATAGATGGGGAGAGCTCGGTCGCGTCTTCACCCGCATTAGACGCGTGGAACTGTTGGCTCAGTGGATGTCCCTTCTCCACAGACAGGGGTTGGATTTCGAAAACCCCGACTCGCGCGCGATGCATAAGCACTTGGGCACCCTCGGCAGACGTCTAGGTAGCAGGTGGAAAGAGGTGGGGGACCATTTAAAATTGTCGCCTGAGAGGTTAGATAAGATCGCTGAAGAATGCGAATACGGAGGAAGTCCCGCTGAGTGGGCCTTCCGAGTGTTGAAAATGTGGCAAGATGAAGCTGACGGTGCCGGCGGTACACCTTTTGAACTCCTTCGAGTGTTGACTGAGGACATGGGAAAGTTTGACCTCGGCATCACGATATTACTTGACTTTATCAAGCAAGAAACAACGAGAACGACGGACATGTGAATTGTTGTGTTTTATTTTCATACGTCTTCTTTATTAGTAAGTAAAAAAAAAATAATATCATAACAATTAAGAAGCGCGCCCTCTTAAAGTGTCACTTCCTCCAGTCGCAGCTGATCGCCTCATCGAAGCACGTGATAAACAAAAAAAAACGAAGAGACACGCTTCTTCCTCTCGAGAGGAAGAAGCGTGTCTCTCGATTGAAATCATTTTCTTTTCTTTTTTTCTTAAAAGAGACAAACGCCCCTTAGAGTGCCCCCCCACCCCCCTAGAGTGCCCCCCTCCCCCCTCCCCCCCTCCCCCCCCCCCACCACTCGCCCCATGCATCCTAAAAGCGCCCCCCTCCCCATGCATCTTAAAGGGGCCCCCCTCCCCTTCCCTCCCCTCCCCTCCCCTCCCCCCCCTTTATACACTCTAAAGAACGCTTCTACCTAGTTCAATAAGTCACTTCCAGTCGCTCGTAAAACAATAAAAAATGAAAAAAAAACAAAAAACTTATATCGTAGTGTTTTTTATTAGTTTACCGAAAAAAATAAGAGACTCGCCTCCTTCTCCTCCTCCTCCTCCTCCTCCTCCTCCTCCTCCTCCTCCTCCAAAAAAAAAAAGATATCACATTTTAAAGCGCGTGACCCCTTAAAGACGCTCATCTCTTCATTAAGTCGCGTGACGTCACTTCTTCTTCTTCTTCTTCCGGTCACGTGATCAATCAGGTCACTTCCGGTCACGTGATCCTCAATCAGGTCACTCACTTCCGGTTGGCCATTAGGTCATGTGACGTCACTTCCGGTCACGTGACTCATCAGGTCACTTCCGGTCACGTGATCCTAAAGTAGGTCACTTCCGCTCCCCTAAGTAGGTCATATGGCGTCACTTCCGGTCCATAAGTAGGTCATATGACCTCACTTCCGGTCACGTGACCAAATGGCGGCCTCTGATTGGCTAACTAGGTCACGTGACCTCACCACTAATCCCCTAAGTAGGTCACTTCCGGTCACGTGACCAAATGGAGGCCTCTGATTGGCTGCAGGTCGATTGAGTAATAAACAGTACTTAACTATAGTCCCGTTCCGATACATACTATACTACTGACATTGTCAAAATTAGCATTTACGCCATTTTTAAATGAAAATTCTGAAGTCACCTTTGGCTATCCAGATCTTGAAAGAAATAGGCATAGTTTCCAAGAACCTTATAAACGATTCCTTCAGAACCAAAGACATATTGATGAAATGACACCGTTCCAAATACATGTTATTCAAATAATTATGTCCAAGGTCTATGAGAAATATGTAATAAATTACAACAATTACAACAATTACAGATTTGTATGAAATTTGAATGGTGTTCGTCTTTTAACATGGTCCATCCACCTAACCAGTTCCCACATATGCAACAATAATATCTGAATATGACCCAGGATACCTATTGGATATGACTCTGTCTCCCCTGACGCAGATTGTGAGACACTCAGCGCGGCAAAGGGCCGCGTCCCAGGGGGTAGTGCCCCCTGGTAGCAGACTTGGTAACCAGTAGTTCGGCCGCCTCTCCCCAGGCGGCGGCAGCAGGTGCGTGCAGCAGAAAGTGGGTCAAACAGTGGGAGGTACAGGAATGTTTAGTCACTGAACTCACTCAGTTTTCACCACTTTTCTCCAGACTCCGGACAAGATCGGTAAGTAGGATAGCATCCTCAGATTCCGTAGACTTTAGGGCTTTTAGAGACTAACTTTTTAACAGTTTTCCAGGCGGTATGAGTTCAGGAAAGGTGTCTTGTGTTGGGTGGGGTGTGAGCAGGCTCGGACTGCCTCGACTTTCCTCCTGTTGCCATATTTAGCTCACTCAGTCACTGGAGGCTGGAGGTCTCAAATAGGGAATTCCCCGAGGTCAGTCGGTGCATCCTTACTGAAAGACTGACTCCGCACAGAATACCAGATGAGTTCTGGGTGGTCAAAATAGTTAGGGGATTTTCTAAAATTCTGTTAAAAATCACAGGTGCCCCTATATAAATTCTAAATCATATGACATGCAATAAAACATGGTTCTTGGAGGTAAAGGCCTTTGTTTTGGGGTGTATCTGAGTTGGGTCTGAAATGAATTTATTCACTGCAGAACTGGCCGGTCATGGAGGTTTGTAGACATTTGGGAGTGGCATTTCAGATTTTCGTGAACAAAGTCTCCTTATACTTTAATAGATTATGTATGAAGGTTCATTGTAGTGACGTATGATAGACTTTTCCTTCAATACCTCCTTATAATACAATTTATTGCATGTCATGCTATATTAAAGTATAGTGGGGGAGTAATTCCCTGTCTGAGACCTGCACCAGATACAGTTATATAAACTACAATGTCTGGGGGATTATTGAAAAGTTAATCATTCAATTGGTTTAGCTTAGTTTTAAATGTTTTGGGACAATTAGGCCTACTGGGGTGTGCAATGTTGGTTGAAAATCATTAAAATCCACCTTTTTGGGGTAATTGACAGCGACAAATTTGAGGATTTATTATATTTAACCTATAGAATCTATGAAAATGGGCCTAGGTTCATAGGAGGTGCAGTTTCTACTATTGAATAGACCCTATTAGGAGCACAGATTCCATTTCCCCATAATAATCCAGGTTTGGGGCCTGCAGAACAGTTGTCGGTGTGATTTTCTGCGTAAAGCATAGCTCCGACAGGCTGTCTCCGAGCATCAAGAGCTGTCCATTGGCAGTTCATAGCAAGCTACACATTGTTCTGACATGCATATTTTTTTCAATGAACATTGCCCAAATATGTATGCTTAAGAATGAGGTCAGGGATTGATAATATGGTATGCCATTGTGGTCAAAATGACCACTTTTTCATGAATTTGTAGGATTTTGCACCCGATTATTGCCATCCTTAATACATTGTCATGAGAATATTCACACAATTCAATAGAGAGCAATATATTTATTGATTGTAACATCATCAGCAGCCCCTTAGTAACCTGCCTGTGCAATTTTATGGCTCTGTCAGCACTATTTCCTATAGAAATTCATGTTTTAGCCTATAGAAGCTCAGTCCAGAGGTCAAGGGCTGGAAACGCTACTATTTAGGTTGGTAGTTTGACATAAACAAGTCTCTGTATTATAGGAAAGAGTTGCATAGGGCCAATAAAAGTTCATATTCATACTTCAAACACACAAGGGCAAATGAAAAAATGATTTTCAGAAAATATGAAAAGCACGCCTCTCCATGCAGGTCTCAAATAGGGAATTCCCCGAGGTCAGTCGGTGCATCCTTACTGAAAGACTGACTCCGCACAGAATACCAGATGAGTTCTGGGTGGTCAAAATAGTTAGGGGATTTTCTAAAATTCTGTTAAAAATCACAGGTGCCCCTATATAAATTCTAAATCATATGACATGCAATAAAACATGGTTCTTGGAGGTAAAGGCCTTTGTTTTGGGGTGTATCTGAGTTGGGTCTGAAATGAATTTATTCACTGCAGAACTGGCCGGTCATGGAGGTTTGTAGACATTTGGGAGTGGCATTTCAGATTTTCGTGAACAAAGTCTCCTTATACTTTAATAGATTATGTATGAAGGTTCATTGTAGTGACGTATGATAGACTTTTCCTTCAATACCTCCTTATAATACAATTTATTGCATGTCATGCTATATTAAAGTATAGTGGGGGAGTAATTCCCTGTCTGAGACCTGGAGGAGGTGGCTGCCCGCCTCAACCAACCAGCAGTACCACAGGCACACGGGCTCCGTGCTCATCGTCATTCATGATCTTGATCCCAAATGTATATAGTATCAAAAGTGTTAAAAGTAGGCAGGGAGAGGGATTTCTACTGAACTTCTTGTAGGCCTACACCTCTGCTCTGGTGGAGGGGGGGGGGGTAGCTTGGTGGACATCATATTATAATATTATGGAGTGATGATTGATACCTCTTGAAAATAAGCCTTCGACTCACGACAACGCGTCATTTCACCAGGGTACGAGGCTGGGTTTGTTTTTTGTTTTTTTTTGGGGGGGAGGGGATTTCTGAGAAGGTAGGGTGGTCAAAATTACTTTCACAGTTTCAGCTGATATGGGGAGGGGGTGGTATTGGATCGCATCACACGAGTGGAGAAACCAGGAGTTCAGACTGATTTATCTCTATATTCATGTTATGTGATTCTTGATTAATTTCATCAAAATATACGTAGAAAGATTGGTTTCATAGCTATTTTGGTGATGCCATCGTGGAGAAACAGGTCATGGAGAATGAGCATCAGTTTCTCCACAGGGGTGTGGAGAACGGCTATTCTAGTACATAAGCATAGTAACTTTGTTTCTCCACATGAAATAAAGTACATTAATCGGCTCGGTAGTGGTGTTATAGGATCCCGGCCTCACTGACTGACTCAGACTCCCTGATTCAGGGCGTCCAGATGTTGACTTGTGAGCAGTGATTCACAGCTGGTGCATTCAAGGATTTCTATTAGGGTAAATGTGGGTAATATCGCGCACCTAGTGACGATATTACCCAAATGTTCCTCACCATTCTTTTCCTGTGTCATTTAGAACGATTTTTATAAGTAAATCTTTAAAAAAAAATTAAAACTAAAAAAAATAAGAAAAAATAAATGCCAGCTGCACCCCTCTTGTATGGTAAGCAGGGGCCTAAAAGACTGGTTAAATATTTGGGTTATATCGTTATCATTGTGGTTATATCGCTCACACCTTTGTGTTATATCACTCACCCATTGAAATACAGTGCAATTTACCATATGGGTAATTCCGCTCACCTGTTTTCACACCCAAAAGTGTGAAAACAGGGTGGTTCACCCCAAATGCTCTCACACCTGTATGGTGAGTAGCAGCATCCCCGAATTTACACCACTGTTAGACAACATACAAAGCTACCCTGTAACACTAATCCACTCTTTTTATTTTTATTCAATATATTATTTTTTATTTTATGAACAGGTGCGCGATATTACAACATGCCTGAGCGATATTAGCCCTATGGGAATTAGTATAGAAACTGGTAATTTAGAAAGATTAAAAAATTTGGATTTTTAAACGTTTTTGTTCATATTTAGCTTATTAGATGCATATATGGACTAGAAACACAAAATACATTGAAATGAAATGACATGAAATGTGGCTCACTACTGGAAAAAAAAATCTGAAAAAAAAATCGAAAAATCGGCCTTTTAGGGGGGGTGCGCGATATTACCACATGCGCGATATTACCCACATTTACCCTAACCCTTTAACTTTAAGACGGCATGATGCATCAATGCATCATGCCTTTGGGGCCACACTTTAAAAAAAAGTCTGTTTCCGGTGGAGCGAGCGGGTGAGATTTATTAACCAGGCCACCCGGCCGGATTTTTTTTTTTTTTTTAAACTTGGGCCCATAATTGTCAATTACAAGTACATTGTATCCCGCACTTGATAACTTATCTCCTTGAACTCGCCTTCTATGGTGACAGCTGTAATATGAGCTGATATGGGTCTGACGGAGAGGGCAATGCCGTTACATTGAGCCTTACACCCCAGCCATTAGAAGAGGGAAAAAAAGATTTAGGGAGTTCTATTTTGCCCACCCGCTCCACCGGAAACAGACTTTTTTTAAAGTGTGGCCTGGTCGTCATGATGGATGAATGCAGCCCTGGCCAGTGCTGCATTCATGCATCATGCCAACCGTATGAGGTTGACACACTCTCGAAGGGTCGGCATGATGCACCAATGTAGCATCGGCGAGTTACTCGCCGGAACTGCATTGGTGCATCATGACGACAAATGTCATCTTTTAGCAACATTCAATCTTAAAGGGTTAACAAGTGCTTAACAACAGGGTGAGCGATGGGTTGAGAGGAGGGCGGGGGGGGGGGGGGGGGTAAATAAGTAAACCAAGAGCCGGGAGGAGGATATAGAATTTCCCTGATCTGAAATGCTAATAAATCATGAGAAAGTGTCCATGTAATAAAATTGATGAAAATCTTGTTTTCGCGGGGTTATAACACAGAAATATAAACGCTTATTGACCCAGGGGCACTACTGTGCCTCAGGGTCTTATACGACGGTTCTCAACCCAATTTAAGACATTTTTCCCATGACTTGTACCTCAAATAATTCAGCAAATAAATTTTCCTGCCAAACAAATGTCTGTGTTTTGAGTCGTACAGCTCAATGCCGATCTCCCGATACCAATATTGTAAAT